>JANHOG010000496.1:0-15417 GCA_027627325.1 Phlebia brevispora
TTGCTGCGGAGGTTGACATGGCGGAAGAGCTAGCTTTTGGGAGATAATGGACCATTCTTTGCAAACAAGTGAGGATGCTTTGAGCAGGTTTGACGTCGGGCTTTCCGCCCTCGGCGCGATGCGCGAAATCAAGGATGTGAATGATGACTTCCATAGGCATGTGTGGTACGTTCGATGCAACGACCGGGGGTGATATCACGACTTTCGAACATGAGCGTAGGCCCGTATCGAGCTGCAAGAACTAGCATAACAGCCGTGTATATCAGTACAACCGTGAAAATATGGGTGAGGAGCCCGACCATACTTACTCGTGAGATGACGCGAGACATTCGATCACAGAACCCCATCTCTGATAGACTTTGTTATTGACCGGCCTCGTGGACAGCTGAAGGACACGCGTTTCCAACGAGAGGAGGGGAGATGGTGGGGGCTTTGCATGTTGTTGCGCGCGGCATATATACGCCCCTGGCTAACGGTCAGGCCGGAATGAAACCCGCTACGGAGCTTGATGCTCACGATGAGAACAATCCGCAAGACGCCCGCCGCGCCGCCAGGGACCGACAAGCCTGCAAACTTCTTTGATCGGGGACTTTCTATTTCCACTCTCAAGTCATGAACGTAACATTTACAGTCACACCACTTACACGTTACGAGCACAGCTCTCGCCGGTGTTCTCCTAGCTCCTATAGATTGGGCAGCAAGACATACGAAATCCACAGGTCAAGTTCACCGTTTTGAGCGGACATTCCGAGCTGCTAGGTAAGAAGTGAACAATAGAAGCGCGAATCAATGTCCGCGAACACAAGACCCCAAGAAAGGGCAGCTTGCTTGATGCGATCCGGGACATATATGGTATTCGACATGCCTTCCCTGTAAGTTTGGTGTTTTAGAGTGAAAATGAAGTGACGACAGAAGTCGTGGAAACGGATGATGATGGGCGCGTTCAATTATCTATCCGCGCCCTCCGACGGGGGAGTGCTGTGATTGGTCCGGGGCATACCCCGCCAACATTCTTCATTTTGTTGGACGCCCGACGGCATATGCTCGCAGCAGGACAGTTCGCAGACCGAGTCATCGCCACCGTTTACGACCAACACAGGCGCAAAAATCAGGCCCTTCAATGTCACCGGATCCCCAAACCAGTGCATCTGTGCCATTTCCATCATGACGTTTGCCTGACAGCGCCACGAAATATCAGAGGAAACTGCACAGAGGTAATTGTGAAGACGTTCGAATTGTCCCCATTTGTTGAAAAATGAAACAAATGCAGAAACTGACGTACTGCGTAGCAGTCAAAGTTCCGCACACAACGCCCAGGAAGAAGGCTACAATTTAGGCCATTGTCAGATGAAAAGAACGTCATCAAATCGTGATGGAAGAGTCATTGCATGCAGTAGAATCGTCCTCTGCGCTACAACAATATTCACAGCGTGTGGAAATTTGGAATCCAAGTGCAGTGGAACCAGCATTATGACGTGAACTCACCTGCGGGAAGCTGCAGACGTGAACCCAACATCCAACGCCACATCTTGCAGGCATTTCCATCGCCTAGGTGCTTCCACTGTAGTGCATTTGATGTCCCAATCGTCTTCTCAGAGTTCTCGTCGGCAACTATGCGAAAGTCACGCATCTCTCAGTTTCGCCATTGAGGCATCGGACGACCCTAGTGGGCTCGGTATCCAGATTGCGAAAGAGGTGCGTGCCAGTCACAAGAAGTTGGATAGGTTGTGAGCTGTGCTCCGGAAGCCAGTACGAGGAAGTAGTATTATAGGAAATGAAATGACCAGATCACACATTTGGACGATGAAGTTGAACCATCCGCAAACTCCGGAGTCGAGCAGATGGCCTCGATATCCGCTGGAAGCGCTCTCCTTGGAGAATAGGGACAGAAATTAGCAAAGCATTAGGGTCCACTTAGACGATGGTCAAATAATATTCTCTATTCGAAAGTAGATCAGGAAGGTATGACGTTTTGAGAGGCTGAAAACACACCCTTAGACGGACTCGTAAGGCAAAACATGTGCTGCGCGTCGATTCATGATACATAGAGCATACGATACGAATTTCCAAGAAATGGCCCACCGAGATAATCGTGGTCGTCGTGCAAGCAAACGAGCGCTAACTCTGAGCGCGCCGAACAAACACAGCCAAATTGCCGAGCCCGACTGAAATTGGAAGCAGCCCGCCTCATCGTTTTGAACCATCACGACGCCGGCGACGATGTCGACGCTCTCCTCGGTCGTTTCCAATCTTGTTCGCGCACAGATGGGTGCGTCTGTGTCAAGCACAGTTGCGGACGATGACCTCGACCGTCATGTCGCCGAACTAATCCTCAAGGAGGCCAAGCAGAAGTTGGAGAAGTATAACAAGGATGGCATCAAGGCCTATCTTCCCCAAGCGTAAGGCTAATCTATCACTATAACTATACCGCTGGTTCTAGAATGTTTGCGTCTACAGGGAGAGTAATGCACCCAAGACGAACAAACGCTTCCTTTCATCCATCATACGCAGCACCGACGACCATAACAAGACTATTCTACGCGCACAAGCCCAAGCAGCACAGGAAGTTCGACAGGAGCGAATAGAACAAGAGAAACGCGAGCGAAAGGCACGTGCAGAAGAGGCAGTTCAGGCCGAGCGTATGCGACGGCTTATGGGACGAGGTGGCGTCGAGTGGTCACACAACTGGGACCGTGGCGAGAGTAGGGACAGGCGGAAACGCGATCGCAGCTGGGAGAGGCGAGATGACGAGGAGAGTACGCATCCAAGTCGGAAGGGTAAGGAGAGGGCTGATAGAGACTGGGAGAGAGAGGACAGGGAGGAGAGACGGAGTAAACGCCACCGAGAACGCAGTCCTGATCATGAGGAGAGCAAGTCCAGACGCAGCCGGAGGCGCGAGAGAGACTACGACCACTCCCCTTCACCTGCGCGTTCCGCAGACAGCTCGTACGATCGTAGGAGGGAACGCAGAGAACACCGTCGCAGCTACCATCACAGGTCCCGCCGCTCAAAGAGCCCGGCAGAGTACTCCGATGCGTCGCCACCGCAGGAAACTTCCAGGCATCGACACGAGAGAAGTCACAGGAGACATAGAGATCGTCGCTCAAGATCCCCCGATAGACGAAAGAAGGACGCAATAGAAGCCGATAACCAAGAGGCACCCAGCAGGCTGCCCTCGCCAGCAGACTCTCGCCGTGCTGAAGAGGCGTTTGGTCCCAGTTGCGGGGAGCCACCCTCGCTGGATGAAAGTTCAGCTTCACCATCTAAGCCTCCATCTCCTCCACCAGCGTCGCCGCAAAGGGAGCGTTCGTCGTCACCCCTGATTGGTCTGCCTCCGCCGTCAACTGTTGAAAGCGAGAGCGGTGTATTGAAGGAGGATGCTCCCCGTCGCAAGTTAAAGACACAGAGCCAGGAGGATGAGGATGTCAGTATGGTGCCTTCAGGCTCTGCCATCCCATCTCGTGCCACTAGTCCTGGGTACTCCAGAGCGTCGTCTAAGCTTAAGGAGCAAGTTGAGACGGCGTCATCTTCTTCCCACACCCTTTTCTCTACCCCGCACTTCTTCCCCTTCTCCCGGACCCCAAGCTTCCGTCACCTCCACCTCCACCAGCACCTACGCCCAAGCGCTCTCGACAGCGTTCGCGTACGCGAGCAAAGGCGAGAGATGCACCTCCCCAGCCTTCTTCATCTCCCCCCGCCGCTTCCCGCGCACCTCCCCTCGAAGATGGACAAGTACTTCGAGGAAACATATGACCCTCGCCTGGACGTCGCACCCCTTGCTTTGCCCAGCATACCCTCCACAGGCCTCATCAGCGATGCGGAGTTTGCGGGATGGGACGCGATGCTTGAGGTAATCCGTCAGCGGCGTGAAGACAGGGAAGAAAAGAAGCGGCTTGATCGGCTAGGCGTATCCGACAAGACTAAGGACAAGGCGAAGAAGAACGCGAAGGATGGAGAAGGGACGAGCGAAGCTGTCGATCTCATGTCTATCCAGTACAAGAAGCGTGGGTCTGTGCGAGAATGGGATCTCGGGAAGGAAGGATTTTAATTTTGACTATGTTTCTTACTTCAATCGCTTTTATCTGGATGTCAAGTACGATACTGTAAATTTATAACTTAAATCGCTGTCTAGTTACATGTTGTCATCGCCATTGTATACCCACCTATATTACTATATCAATTCCTGCACACTGCTTTCGGATCCTGATATTCGTTCCCTGAAGGTCTGAAGGATATAAAGGTTTTCGGGGTCTCGGTAGAAACTCTCACGGTCCTTCAACTACGGCCAAGTCGATGTTCATCATGATTGACATTGTTCACCCGCTGAGCTTCACCTCAAGTTCAATGTTCGGCGCGACCATGCCGTTGGCGGGACGTGAGTCTCTGACTTACTATTAATCGCATCTCTTCAAAGGCCATGTTTTCGGAGCTTGTGCACCAGGGAGCGGGAGTCCTATTTCGCTCTCATTGGTGCCGCCCATGACCGCGGAATCTAACCATTCTAGGTGACGGTGTAGGGGATGTTGCAGCCGCTGACGACGATACTGGCTTTCGTCTATCGGTGCGCCGCATCCGGGTACGAGCTGCCATTACAAGGGTTTCCGCCGCGGGAGAGTAGGATACAGCTCAACCTACCAGCCGCAAACGCCGCACGCAAGACCAAAGCTAGGGCGACAAAGGAGACAGCAGGTATGCTTATCGTTCTTGGCTTTTAATATGGAAAGCCACTGAGTAGAGGGGGAAATCCATAGGGCATCTTCGCGCTTCACGCTTATTGCTGGAAATGCTTGTCGACTCCCAGCACCGAGCAGTGCGACGCCCGAGGGCACTAGCGACTGATGTCAGAAATACGAGAAGGCGCATACTTCCTTCTGTGGAAAGGATCTAACTTGTCCGATCGAGGAGCCTGTTTCATAATTGGCTCGGACTGAGCGATTCCCCTCGTCAGGAGGTATATTTGATCGCATGCCGAAGGCGAGTAGCCGCCATTACAGCATCGCTGTTCCAGCGGCGGATGCAGGTCGCCTCCCACTCTCACCTTTAAGACCGTGGCTTGATGAGTCTTTTCCATCCGTCCGCTTTTATTTGAGCAAGCGAGTCCATGCGAAGCCTGTGCGAACATGGTCCCCAATAGCACGACATACGGCGCACTTCTAGTCGGTGGACTTATCGCCTTGTTGTAAGTCTGCGCTGTATTCATTAATTGTACGCAAACTATCTAACTGAGATGTCCTTTCGCGCAGTCTCTCCGGGATCGTGGCGACACAAGTCTTCATGTATCGCAGGTCCTATCCTGATGACCGTCGGAGGAACAAGCTCATGGTATGTCTCGTGGTCAACGACCAGCGTGATCATGCTAACGTTTTTTGCGCTCCAGGTCAGCGCAGTATGGTGAGCCGATGATGCAGTCGAATATCAACCACTCATTGACGTCGTGTGTAGGCTGTTGGACCTCGTCCACTCCGGTTTCATTATTGCGTCCTTATTCCGCTACGTTATGCTGGGTTTGACTGATGTTCATGCTATCCAGCATATTTACTGGTCAGCCATATACAAGTGATTTCATACAACCCATCTCACTAGACGTGGTTTCCATAGGACTGTTAGCGTTACTATCTCCATCACGGTAAGTTGCCTTTCCGTCTGTTCCATTTCTGGAGACCGAACATCGTTCCCCTGCGCTTAGGGTGTCCTCACGTTCCTTGTTCAGTGGTAAGTGAAGATAAAGTTCAGGGCAGTAGACTGTATTCATGTCAAGCCACACAGTTTCTTTACTATCCGAGTCTGGACTTGTATGTGGTCACTATCTCTCATGCGGACCAGCGGAAACTGATGGCTTGAAGTGAGTAAACGCAATAAGTGGCTATGTGGCCTTATTGTACGTCACTTCATTTCTGGTCCCCTAAATCGTTCCTCATCCTGGTCCAGATTGTGTTGGCATTTGCGAGGATGGGTAAGTCTCCTATCTACCGGTAGCCCATCCCGGCACTCACGAGAGTTATGCCACAGTCAGCGCATTCGGTTGGTCATGCGACTTCTCATGGAAATGAACCTTGGCGTTTAACGTTGCTATGCCTTAATTTAGGTACTGTCGCTGAAATGCAGCGCTTTCACACATGGAGAGCGTTCCATCGGGGAGCTGCTGTAGGTTTCTCCAGTAATCTTATCACCACTGGAAGTTCAACGGCTGTATGCAGTGGATCTTTACGACGGGTTTGGCCATCTCTACTGCTGTCGACTTCCTAATAGCGCTTTCGCTGTTGTGGTTCTTGAAGCGTAGCCGGACCGGCTTTACCAGGTATATTCTATAGATTGCCTGCCTGTTTCCCCGCTAACACTGCGGTTGGTGCAGTATGGACCTAATCATCGATATGATTATGGTGTACACGGTCGAGAATGGATTGTTGACATCGTAAGTAATGTTGATTCTCCATGCTATGCGAGTACATATCCAACACTGACGGGTATAGAATGTGCACTGTGGCATCTTTCGTCTGCGTGAGTACCCTGTTCGACGGCTTGTTGCTATTCGCTAATCAAGGCTCCGCAGTGGTTGACGATGCCTCGCAATTTTATTTTCTTGGGCCTGCACTTTTGCATTAGCAAGCGTACGTGCATAACTGTCATGCATTTTCTTTCGCTGACATCGTATGCTGTAGTCTATGCTAACTCATTCCTGGCGACGTCAGTATTGCTATGTTTTTGGGACTATGAGAGGCATAGGCTTATAATTCTTGTGCCTATAGATTAAACGCACGGGCGCACATCAAAGAGCGCTCGACGTCGTCTCGCGAACAGCATAACAGCTATCACATGCCTACGATTTTGTCTGCGAAGTCAATTCGTCGTGATAAATCTGTGAGTTTTTAGATCTTCACGTTAACTTAGGTGCTCACCCTGGAGCAGTCACAGTCGCGCACCGACCAGGTTATACCTAACGCGGTAAGTGCTTTCTAACCCCAACGAATTACGGTAGGCTGATGCACTCTTAGGTGCAGGTCAGCATCGAGAAGACTGTTGTCACCGATGCGCACGAGGGCTCCACCATTGATGGCGACATTGAGTCTCTTACGCCCGCATATACGGCCAAGCGGGCCTCTACCGACACTCCTTTTGCGGATATACACACCATCAAAACTTGAAGCCCGACCTTGTGGCGTGCTTTCATTCTTTTCGAGTACGTAGAGTCAGGTTCGCGTTCGATACGGGGACGTTCGGTGTACGACTAGTTTATTTAAACCTTCGGGTCTGAGTGTAGTTTTTGGTCGACGGACTACGGACGATGTTGTAGGTTTATACCGTCGTTTATCTTGTCCTATGTACTCGTAGTATCGTGTAAGCACGTTGTTGTATACTTCCACTAAGAATCGGAGCCCGGCGAGTCGTCGCCGCCATTGCGCTGCAACAGTTGTAGTTGGCGCTTATTTCAGCAAGGCGCTTGTCAAAATGCCGATCCGCAAGTTGGAACAGGATCACCACGATCACAGCCAAGTATATGTCCCTCACTGCATAATACCAACAGTACACGATGTATGGTCGCTACGCTCACAGTGAAGCTTGTTTTGTCTGGGTACCCAGCACAGTATGCCGAGCCAAGACTCGGACGATACTACCCTCTCGCGGCATGCTAACTTGAACGCGCAGAAACCAAGAACCTATAAGTAGGTCGTGTACCGAGGCTCTAGTTCACAGCTGACAGTAGAACTCCTTCTAGTGTAACCTGCTAATAGTTGCCTCAATGTCCCTCCCCTTCGTCGAAATTGTTAAGCTTGTCGTGACCGACGCGTTCCGCGCCGACCTGACTCTTCTCAATCCTACCGTCGAGCTCATGTCTCAAGCTAAGGGAATCCTGGGGTTGGTACTTGCACGCCGTTCCGGTGATCGTTGCATTCGCTGACGGCGACCTCCCTAGCATATACGCTGGTTTTGAATTGCAGGATTCTCAATACCTGTATATTGCTGTTGGTGGGTCTCTCATAGCGATGAAGGCACTCCTTCTGATATCCATCGTTACTAGTATGGCAGTCCATGCAACACCAATTAGATGCCCTAGCGGACGAAGGAGTTCGTAAGAAGTTTGGCGAAACCTTTAGCGCCGTAGAAGCGTCGCGCATCTTCCAACACCGCGTTACCTTCAGCGCGGAGCCCTTCACGGCTTTGAGCGCACCAGTTACGGAGTTCGCCACCTGGACTGTCAAAGAGACCAAGGACAGGGAGCAATTTAAAGTTCAATTGCAAAGATTGTCCGACACTATCGTCTCCTACCCTAGCTCCATTGGTATTCACAAGGGCGGTTGGGGCACTGTCGTGGAGGATGAGAAGGAGATGATGATCTTGATGGGATGGGACAGTCTGGAGGTACGATCTCTTTTTATATGCTATATCGATTTCACTCACTCGATCTTGGCACACAAAGATATTCCAGAAGGCGTCCTCTGAGGCCCGTGAATTAGTCCCACTTCTGGACGAAATGAAGAAACTAGCGGACCTCGAGATTAAAAACGCCGCCCTGAAGAAATATTTGTAAATGATGATACCACCGGTTTAGATGAACCAATAGTTCTCTACGCGTTATGAATTGCACAGCCCTAGAGACATGATTTTATGTACGAGGCAGAATAAACCTATATCAAGGCAAACGCTCACTTCTCGGCTTCCTGTGGCATACGGATCTGCTCTCGGGAGCTGTCGAGCAGGATCCTTTGAGACCGCGACGTTTTGTTGATGGTGGGAACCCGGCGAGTACTGATCAAATGCTTCTATGCTGCTGCCAACTCAAGGAGTAGTTACAACTGTGCATGTTGATCTACTCAGGAGTATGATTGTTTCAAGCCACAGTTACAACGCTTTTCTATAGCAGTCCCAGCACGGATGCTGTAAGTCCCTTTAGCTGTTACAGACATCGCAAGCTAATCTCAGGTGATGACTCCATAGTTCAGACCAGCCAAGTTCAAAGACCGTGTGAACGGGCGTGGACTCTCATGGGAGAATGTGGGGCAAGCGTGAGGGGCTTGCCCATCGCGCCTTTGAATACTGTGGACGGACTGCCAACAACTTACCACATGTTGCCCACTCTCCCAAGAGTTGTACGTTGTCACGCCCCTCACTGTTTTGACAGCGAGCGGGTGCGCATGAGGAGTGGCTCAGGATCAGCAACTTAACTGCGGGTCGTGGACAGCCTGCGCTCACCCAAGATGCACTCCTTCCATCCAGTGCTACAGAGCGGACTTTCACCCTGATAGATGATACATCAGCGGTCTGTGGCGTTTCCGCGACAAGTTTACCCAGTTTACTCTCAACTGCACCCAACCGATGTGACAAGATAATATCGTAGCTGCGGGTATCGCTGGCGCTTACCACACGTGCGAAGATTTCGCCTTCGACGGTTCTTGCTTCTTTGAAGACGCGTTATTTGAACAGGTGCTGTAAACTGTCGATCATCTCGGCGTTCACACGGGTATGACCTCTTTGACGTTGGGCGAAGCATGCAAACTACTGCGGCTGCACGTATTTTGCATCCAGCTACCCACCGGCGAGAACCGCAAGTGTCATTGCCTTCCCATTACATTCTACCCCTGTCGCTCATTCGCACTATCATTATAGGGTCTTCCCATGGCTCTCGTAAATTCGTGGCGAAAGAAAATACAGGGATTGCAGCGTTCCCCGAAGATACGCCTATTCAGCTAATGATTTCCCGGCCGAGGTCGACTACTGTCACGCACCCACAAAGGTCCTATTCCATCCGTCACTTCTTCCTGCCCACGGATGACATTCATGACATGTCCGTCGGGATGCAGCAGTCTCTCTAGCTACTGCTACCGCATCTGCGATTCTTAGTCATCCTAGCTCTAGATATATACTTATCTTCGGACTAGTCCCTCGGTATCAACACCTTGCATTTGTGAACAATGGCACTCAGCATCGAGGAGGCGAACCTTGTCGGACTTTTCATGGAGACTCTCTTCTATGGTACTGATATTCAATCTCTATACGAATTGCATTGCTAACACTATTGCTCCAGGGATCCTCATCGTGTCGTCCGGTTATTGTTTACGGCTGTTGCTCTGCCGGACAGGACGATTGACTCTCAAACCCGCGCAAGAGATCCGATGGTGGGCGGTGGTTGTCGTAGTCCTTATGACTGCCATATCTACGCTGGATCGTAAGCATCTATGAGCTTACATTTATTCTTAATACGTTGCTGAACCGAGACGATGATGTTAGTTGCGTTGAACTTGAGACTCAACTTGAGGGCTTTCATTTGGTCTGGTGGAAGTAATGAGAGCGTCATTGCAGTCTTTGGCGACACGATGAACTGGGCTAATATCACGAGGTATATCCTGTATATACTGCAGGTTGTCATCGCGGACGGCATATTGGCGAGTATCAAGAGATTCGGAAATCGCTCACTGACGGACTAACGTGACAAAACCAGGCTTTCCGTGTTTATGTTGTTGTATACGGCAGAAGGCTTCTTCTGCCCTTTGTCGTCCTTGTCTTAGTTGTTACTGGGGGTGTCTGTGAGTCATGCGTTCCATCCCCACTGAGTCTTCTGATACATGTTCACAGTGGCGGCGGTTATCGTGACCGTGCTTGGCACGGCACGGGACAACATCGACGCCCAAACTTCCACGATCATAACGGTTGTGTGTTTTGCGAACGATATATTGTTCAACGCAGTAGCAACAAGTACGCGTGTTCAGCCTTTCGTGTTCATTTCCCTTACCGATGAGATTTCCCCGCCTAGCCCTAATTGTCCGAAAGCTTTGGAAGACTCGCAGCACTTCCGCTGACGCAGACAAATGGCTAACTATTATTCGCATCATTGTCGAGTCAGGATTACTCTACATATTCTCTGTGCTCATTTTGGTCATCTCCACTCCCGTAGCCAATCTGGGGAATTGCGTCGGTGACGTCGTAGGGCAAATCATCGTGAGCGCTTTGCTTTGGCTCGTAATCCTATGAATCTAACGATATGCAGGCCATCGCGAGCATCCTTATCATGATTCGCACGCATGACGTTTTCCAAACAAGGTCAAGCCCTTCAGGACCCTCGGCCATGATGTCTACGCCGGTGTTTGCACCCCGCAGTAACGTTTTCTCTGCGGCCATACCTCTTTCAACCATTGGAAGCGGCCCGGAGACACATGTCGATCTTGCCGCAAGCGATGTTACGCAGCCAAATGCGCAGGATGAAAAGGCGCCAATGGAGGATAATTCAAGTGCGAGTCTCTGAGACACCTTCTGACGTCCTCCTTCCCTACAGGTTTGTCCATATGTCCACCAGTATTGGCAACGATGCCCTGTGCTTCTAACTTTGTGGCAGATGATACTCTCCAGCTCCGCCTTGCCAGGCTGTACTGCTAGATATCGGGGCAAACATCGTAGCTATACATGATAGTCTCTGCCGACTATTAATGGATTCTTGTCAAAAGTAGCCAAGCGCCTATCAATGCGATCCTTGCAGGTCAGGAAACCAGGTCCTAGCCATCATGGTACTTACTCTGCAGCAGATTGGTTTCTGGCTTAACGTTGAGCGAGTTACATATCTGTAACGCACGTTCAGGAGGATCAGCCATGACTACAAGCCGTAAACAGGCTGACGTGCCTCCATTCGTTGCGTCCCAACAGTCAACGCTGAGTGCTGAACCTTCAATCTGATGAACTAACGGTTGCATCGGCGGTCTGGAAAGCTTACCCTCCCAGTATGTTCCTGTTCTGGTCTCAACTGCATCCCGCTAACTTAAGGTTGGGAGATAGAAGTCGTGGGTACTGCTGGTGCTCACATTACATGTGAAGATTTCGCCTTCGATGGTCTCAGCTTCCCCGAAGAAGCGACATCTGAACAATCATTGTCAACTGTCAATGTCTGGGCATTCATCCAGCTATTGCCACTCGAACACCGCGCGAAACGTGGATGTATAGCGACCGTGCGTATAATGCACCCATCCACCCAGAGACTGTGTGTGTCCTTAACCTAGCCGTCACATTGCACCCGAGCAATCACACGTTCTCACACTGATGGCAGGATTCCCTCCTCGTTGGTCTTGTGTAAATCAAAGTCTTTGACGACGCACCTCAAAGATGTCCCTTTTCAGGTAACGGCACTTCCTGGCAGAATTCACCATTATCCTGGCGCCCATACACATCCTTCTCTGTCCATCACTTGTAATGTGCCTGTCCACGCATGGCATTCATGACAGCTTCGTCAGGGTGTAGTAGTTGTATCTGTACCCGCTGCTGCGGTGTCTCTGATTGTCAGCCAATCCAAACCAAGATATATGCCTCCGAAGAGGTCGACTGCACCCTGTCAACATTGAACTACTTGGCCTCCATATTCACATACAATGGGGCTCACGATCGAGGAAGCTAGCCTCATTGGACTATTCATGGAGACGTTAGGCTATGGTAATTTATATTTCGCTCTCGAGCGTACAATCTACTAATAGTGATTGGTTGCAGGAATAACACTTGTCTCCTCTGGTTATTGCTTGCGCCTTTTACTCTGTCAGACTGGACGCATAGTTCTCAAACCTACGCACGAGATCCGATGGTGGGCAGTGAACGTCGTAATTGTTATGACTACGATTCACACCTTGGATCGTGAGTGCTTATCTCAATTTATCGTGAAGCGTATTAATCGAGATATGATCAGTTGCGGTAAACCTAAGGCAGAACTTAAGGGCCTTCGTATGGGCTAATGGACTCGGACCAAATATCGCTGCCGCTATTTTTAACGACAAGGCTGGTTGGCCTAATATAATGAGAACTATTCTCTATGTTCTGCAAGCTGCGATCGCAGATAGCATTCTGGTGAGAGTCTCGAGACTCTGTACGCGCTTGATATCAACCAGACGTGACGGCCGCAGATTTACAGAGTTTATGTCGTCGTGTACAGCAGAAGGTTGCTGATGCCTTTCGTCTTCATGGCCTCAATGCTTATCATGGGTACCGGTGAGTTATGCTGTGCTTATCCGTCTTTCATCCTACTGAACTATGCCTGTAGTTGCTGGAATTCTCGTAACGGCACTCGGCCTTGCGCGAGAAACCATAAACACTGCTGTTACAGAGACTATAACTATCGTCGTCTTAGCTCTCGATGTACTGTTCAACGCAGTTGCAATCTGTAAGTCTGACAAGTCCGCTCTGAATAAATCACAGCTTGATAAAATCAATTCGCCCAAGCACTGATTGTCCGCAAGCTTTGGAAAACTCGCACGACCTCTCCTGATGCGGACAAGTGGTTGCTTTTGATTCGCATCATAGTCGAATCGGGGCTGCTCTATATGCTGGCCGTACTGTTGTTGGCAATTTCTGTGTCCATAGAAAATCTGGTTTATTGTGTCGAGGACGTTGTAGGATCAATAATAGTGAGTATTTTAGGTTCGCTCAGGGTGCCGATGCTAAATCCGACAGACCATTGCAAGCATCCTTCTCATGATTCGTACACACAACGTCTTTCAAACGAGGTTGCGCCCTTCAGAACCTACGGGCGCAGTGCTGAGTACGGCGATCTTCGTACCTCGCAGCTATATTGGCTCCACCACTATACCGCTATCCACAGATCTTGGGAGTGGTCCTGAAGCTCAAATTAATCTGGCTGTAAGCGAGAGCACTCAGTCGGACGAGAAAGCTCCAGACGAAGCTTCCCCGCCTGCTGAGACCCTAGACGCATGATTCCAGAGTTGTAGCGGACGCGTACCGGATTGTTACTTTCATGTATCATAAACTCGACTGTCGATGGTATAGTACCTACAGTACTTGTGTTGCTGGGTTTCGCCTTAGTCGGCGCCTATTATTGCTGACTAATACACCGAATGTGGCTCGTCTCGGGGTCGTCACGACGATTACAGGTACGACTCGACTCTGTCCCGCCACCACCACCAAAGACCAGTTTCTAGCCTAGTGTGAAGTCGTGTGTGCATTTGTGACTTACACATCCGCAGCGTGCTCTTATAAGGCTCAGCCGCAACCATGCTTTGTGCATTGAGTTCGTCCACGCTTTCCCGGACATTGCGTCCGAGTGTGGCAATCATGAGCACCGGGTGTCTATGCGGAATACGGAATTCGACAGGCTGTGAGCCAGGGTGCTCTAGCTACTCTTGACAGCGTCAGTTGTGAGCGTCACGTCGCGCCGACAGTGCTTTGCCTGATTATGACCGAGCCTGGGCTGTGTGGGCCAGGGGTGAATTGAATCACGGTATGCTACAATATCCTTCCAAGGAAATCACATATCGCTCACAGTTGACAAGATGTGAATGTGCAGGATAAAAGCTAGACTTTGATGGTCGTTGGTTGCAGCACGATTCTATTGTACGCTCCGTTAACTCACCTGCACGACGTAAACGCATCCGCATTCCATAATTGAAGACGCGATGTTGCTATACAAGCAAAGCTTCTATCGAGTGGATGTCGGGAATCCCGCACAGGATATGGGTGCAGAAAGGCGCGCCCAGATGGCGAAAGCGACGATGGTATTGTGCCGAAATCAAGACGTCGTCCTCGCGACGTGCTGCGGTGGGCGCGAGGCTTCCGAGCCGCCAGAAATCTCACTTGTCGTACACGCCGAACAGGATGCAGAAGCCATGATACCCCGCGTGCGTGAGGCACTGGAAGCCCAAGGCTTGAAAGTAGGCGTCGCAATGGAGGAAGACGTGCGGTACCACACTTTCACGGACGATCAGCTGGAAAACATCGAAAAAGCGGTACGGGTAGATAATATCGAGGAGGCGAACCATGCAATCGACGTTTGTTGCGCTCTACCAATGAGGCGAGCGGAGGTGGGACCGATGCGTACTGTACCTGGTGAGTGTTTTCTTAGTGTATGATGTCGACTGTTCTCTGACTTGGATGGAAGGCATTCCTATTTCCCAAATCGTGGAACCGTTCTCTGTCACGGGAGAGAGATACGCCCGGATGAAGGCAGCGACTGCCGATGAAATTGAGGACGAGGTCCGTAGCCTCATGGCAGCGTTTGAGGCGCTGTCTTCGGAAACGAAGACAAATGCGGCTGTCGTGATGATGATCGCTGACGGCGTGCTCACAATCGGGAGAGAAATGTGGTCCGCGTACCAGTCCACCCCTTGGGGTGGGACAATTACCATGTGGCTTGGAGAGCTGATCACTGCAGCTGGCGGAATCCAGGCGATCATACCCATTGCGCTCGCCATCGCTGCGGTCCTGGGGCTGCTCTTTGTTCTGCTCAAAGAGTAAGTACGACTAATTTTCGTGGTCCGTCCCTTCTGATAACTGAGCGTGTCCTTTAGCGTAAGAAATGGCCTAATCGTCATGAACGGCGATAACTCCGAGCTAGAGCTCCTGCACGACTTCATTCTGCACGGGCAGCGCAGATCCGTCGTGACGCTGATCGCCGCGTTCCGCAAAGAGGCACCAAAGCCGGACGCATATCCGTGCGGA
>JANHOG010000497.1:0-15405 GCA_027627325.1 Phlebia brevispora
ATGGATTATTAGAAAAGTATTATGATAGCATCAAGAAAAAGTGATAAATTGACCTTAAGAATAATCTAGTAGATGATGATCAGAAGAAGAGAAGATAGCTTTGCATTTTAGATGTCTCAAGACCTATAGACACTGAATAATGGAAGATGCTCATTCTATCAATTTTTTTTTTCATTTTTCACTATTTTCTTTTTGTACATTTGTCTCTTATTATTGAGTACTATACATTGCTGTACTGTAAAATAGTGCAAATATAAGAGATTATAGTGTATTATAGTTGCTCTGCTCTAGTTTATAACCTATAAAATTTCATCAATCTATCAGTGCACTATCAGCTCTAATATAGTGGCAAATACTGATGTAAAGTTTCTCTATCTACAGCTTATGAAAAGAGCCTTTAATTAGCTTCAGCTATTCTATCTGAGTGCACCTTGTCTGCCTACCATCATTGTTTGCCCTTACTTTTGCTCTATCTTATCTGACTCCTTCAGTTCCTTACTAATATTTTTTATTATTTTTGCTAACTAGTCAGTGTATTCAGTGCTATATAGTAAATGAGAATATTTGAAAGATTACATTGAATTTACTGCCTGCAATCAAGCATGAGATTCTCATTAAGGCTCTGCTACACTATGAGCTTCAGCAATCTAGCTAATGCATTTCACACATGCTTCAGAGGCAGCCTCTAAAAAACTGTCTTTAGTAGAAATAGTTTAATGCATGCTAATATTCTTTAGTTATAGTTAATTATCACTTTTTATTAATAAATTATTTAAAAATTAGTAGAAATTATCTAAAAATTATCTAAAAATTGTACAAATTAGTACAAATTAGTATAATTTAAGAACATTTAATGGAAATTAATGTTAATAAGACTTATTTTACTTAAACTGGTTTTTCTGATGCACTCCTAATTCAGATTGCATTGCTCTTTTTACTTGCTTTTGCTAGCTGCATAGCTATTTTTTCTGCTCTTTTGCTTGACTCCTTATAACTCTCATGCACTACAAGTCTCCTAAGAATTTTTTATCTAGCTCAGTGTTCAGTACAGCATTTATTAATAAGTGATACAATCTCATTAAATGTGCTGTCCAATTAGTGTCTGCATCGTAACAAGTAAGTATTGTGTGATTTTCTTATGCATTATTACAGACTGAGCTTCCTTTGTCTCAAGCCTGTCTATCTATTTATATGCTCTTCCTTCACTCTTTGTTAGTGTAATTTTTGCTCTCTTGTATCTTGTACTTCATATAGCTAAGTATTATAAATACTGTATTATAGTCAAATAGAATGCTGTAAAAATACCATAGAGTGCTATTCTTTTATGCCTCATTATTTAGGTGATCTCATTACTTCTCATGTTCTCAGTCATTTGAGCACTCTCATCACAAGCTCATAGCTGTCAGCTCATAATAGTCATAACTTAGACAGCTTGTTATTTGTTTATCTTGATGTTTTTTATGCTATGCATAATATGCTGTATTACTATGGATTTACATAATTTTAGGAGTATAGTAAAAGTAATTGTTTAGACTAATTGATATTTGTAATATTGCACAAGCCTCTCAATAATTATTAATCAATTGTGCTTGATTTGCAGTACTATCATCTTCAAATCTTGTAAAACTGCTATAGCGCTAATATTAAAGTCATATAAACTAGAGTTGTACACTACAATACATAGCAGCTAATAGGTCTATGACAGCATGACAGCATCTGAATGTGTATTTTTTCTTTTTGTTCAAACATTTGCTTCTTTGAGCTTATTAGCATCACTGCACTTTTTGTATAGCTTCTTCTATTACAGCAAAGTTCTATTGACTATGAATATCACTTGCATGAAGCTAATGATCAATGAGTCTAAGACACTGTTTAGCAGCAAAGTAATAAAACCTAAGGACAGAAGAGGCTAAATCATTGACAGATTGAACTTAAAGTTGACAGTAGATGAAACAGCAGAGATGCAAGCAGAGCTGGCATTCTCTTGCATTGAAAGAGCCATCAGACTGAATGTGACAACCTGTTTCTGCAATACAGTTAGAAACTGCTTCTTTTTCTATTATGTGAGTTCTTTCTTTATTAATTTGCAAAAGCTTATGATCTTGTTTTTTCATGCTCTATGCAAGACAATAAATTCAAGCATTGAAAGCTGATTAGAGTTTTAAAATGGTCCTTGCAGGAGCCAGTTATCAATGATAATATCAAAGTATCTTATAATATGCTTATCAAAATTATCATAGAACATGTTTCTCACAGTGTCAAGGCATACAGCAACTTCTATATACAATTATATTAGTGAAAGAAACAGAAAATATATATGAAACTTATTAAGTTCTTTGAAAATAATTCTGCTTGTATCTAACTTCAGCTATTATAGCCCTTGCTAGTAGTTGTGTGCAACATCTGTAGTACTACTAAAATCATATGACTTAAATTGCATGCAAAGTCACTAACATTATGCTCAAAAGCCATCTAAAAGAATTGATCTTCATAATAAGTTGTAGTATATATGTATAGATGCAAAAAGTTATTTTACTTTGTTTGCATTACTATAATGAGAATCTCAGTGTTGGTATAGTTGTGAAGCTCATTACACTACAGAGAAAGGCTATGTCAAGGTATCATTTAAAATTAAGTATAAGATGACTTACTATTTTCTCGATGCTAGTGAGATTTCAATGTACATTACAGAAAGTGTTTAGCGATACATTATAATTGGCATATCTTTAATTTTTTTTGCATTTCTTCAATTCATCAAGTACATTGTCTGTGATAGCAATTTTCTCTTCTGCAGACATTGAACTCTACTCAACCTTGAGTTTCTTCATGAGCATATCAGCTTTAATGCAGATGGTCCTGTGAGGGTCTACACTCATCATGAGCTTTATGCACATGTACAAAGACTTTTACAACATATTATTAATAGTTCTTTTCTTCTTCTCTTTATATAAGAAGGCATTTCAACTGTTGAAAGTTCACTTTCACTTTCTCTTTTTTAATCTTTAGAGAATAAGATTGTAGAAATGCTGCATGCTGTAAATGTGAAACCTCTCATAGAACTTCTCTATGAGTCTTAAAACCTCCTCAATCATGTTTTGAATAGCACTCAAGAGAGTCTCATAGTTCATGCATCATGTTTGTGCTGCTGCTTCAGCTTTTACAGATGTTGTTATTTTCTTTGGCTTGTCTCAAATGTCATATCTCCAGAGAATGCATGTAATCTTAGTGTTAAGCATGTGAGATCATCAATCATAATGCTTGAGATCAATGTGCTCTTTAATTGTTTGCAAGATGAGAATGCGAGCTATAGCAAAAAGTTGGGAAAGCTGCTAATGCAGGGCCTAAAATTTATCTAGAGGCTATCAATAAGCTGAATTTAAATTAGTAGCTCACTATTGTTGAATTTTTTACTTATCACATATGATAAAAGTCTTGCAAGTTGGTGAAGAGCATTAATAGTATGACATACAGTATGAAACATAGTTATAGAATATCCTAGATACTGCTCAGCATTAAACATCTAGAAAGTTATCTAATGAGATTCAACGAAACAGTAGCATGAGCACAAGTGGAAGTTGAAAGTGATGTTTATAAAGCTGCAAAAACAAAAAGCCTCATTTAGACAAATATCTTTCACAGCCTTGCATGAACTCTTCATTAAAAGTGACATTCTTGTAGAGATAAGTGATGTAATGTATGAATTTATTAAAATAGCTGAAGCTATTCAAGTAGTTATTGAGAAATGAACCTAAACTCAGCATATTTATTGTTATGAGCTTGTACTTAGTATTATTGAGTTTAGCATCAACAATGGTGTTACAAACATGATATATATGTTGCACAATATGCTGCTCTATGAATGCATCAACAGCTGTCTCAGAATAGAGAAGTTTTATGATGCTTACTTTTGTTTCTGCAGCTGTGAGCTGTCAAGCTGCCTAAATATTATTTATTTCAGCTCTTATCTTTAGATTCTGATAGCAGTGTGATGTTCAGAGTGAGTAAGATCTGTCAAATTAAAAGATTACTTATCATTATCTAGAAAATCAGTTTAAATAAAATAAGTCTTATTGATATTAATTTGAACTAAATATAATTAAATTACACTAATTTGTACTAATTTTTGCTAATTTTTAAATAATTTTTAAATAATTTCTAGATAAAAAGTAATAAAAAGTAATAATTAACTATAATTAAAGAATATTAGCATGCATTAAAGTAATTCTACTAAAGACAGTTTTACAGATGCCACCCATGAGGATCGCTTGATGACTTAGTGCATTCATCTGTAGCACTGACCTCAATGTCACTCTTAAACGAGTATTTCTTGCTTGTGTTTCTGCATCAGAGGTTGTTGTAAATAGTGCACTTAACAAAGGCATCTTCATTGAGTTATTGGAGCTCTGATAGCATGTCATACATTGCAAAATAGGATATGAGAAAATTAATATGATATCATCAAAGTTGAAGAATTCAAACTGTGTAGTTCTTAGAGATAGCAAGGTCAGTGATATATAAGAACCTGTTTGTTTGACAGGAGAGACAGAGGATCCATAGATGTGTGATTGCTGAGATCACTCTTTTGCACAGTTAGATCTTGGAGTAAGTGCAGACTGATAGCTATTAGACATGACAGCATTGTACTTGCTGTAAAACTTTTTCTTGCTTTCAACACTGAGTGATGAAGTATAATTAGTGACAATAGTATTAAAGATTAGTGAAGAACTAAATTTTTCATTGACAGTGGAGGATGTGATGCATTCAAGAAGGTCAGCCTGATGATGAGTATCACAGTGTATTTCTTCAGAGTAGCAATGGAGCATGGGCTGTATCTGTCTAGAAAGGATCTTAATGATAGAACTTCTATCATGTAGAATATTGGTAGCCTTTTCAAGTCACACTTGAAACTCAGTGAAATTAAATCAATTAGCCTCTTCTATTGTGAAATTGCTTGTCATATTCCATGTCATGCACAGCAGAGCACTGTATAATGTGTCTTTACTAATAAACTTGCATCAAGTTGAACATACAATAGCTTCATATACATTTACACTATGTAATATGAGCTTAGTCATTCTTCAAGCAAAAAGTGCACTTACTATGATGTATAGATCTTTATGCCTTAGTTAACAGGCTGGAGCTCTACTATGAGGTAGTATAAACTGAGTTTGAAAAGAATGTTCTCAATCAGTTTCTTGAATTTATGCAAGCTATTGAAAATGTTCAAATACTGTTCGAATAATATAATATTATTATAGTTCATCAAAATCTTAAAGTATGGAATAGCAACATAATATCTTTGATTTGTACAGAGCTGATACATAACACTGTAATGAAAAGTCTAGTGATATGATCTGTGCTGAATGATAAAAGACTAAGGAGTGTCAATAACAGTGTATATGTATGCCTGTTGTTAAGGTTCAAACATTAGACAGAGTCCTAGAGCAGGGGAACAGAATGAAGGTATGAGGTCTGAACAAAGAAAGGCCAAACATTGAGTCAGAGGGTCAAGTGGTAAAGTTTTGAGATAGAACCAGATTACAGAGGGCATCAGCTTCAACCTTTGAGATTGGTTGCACCTTTTCTAGACACCAGCTCTGTATTTATGCAGAGATCAGATACTTAGAAATTACTTAAGAGTTGGATGGAGGTTGTGGAATGAGGTTTCAGAGGTTCAGACAAACAGAGGGAGTAGATATCAAGGAGCTAAGTCGATATTTGAACTGAGGAGGTAGCTATGACATTCGGAGACATATATACTACTTTGAGAATGTAGTGCTATGACGTGCATAAGGTAGAACATGAGGAAAACAAGATATTGCTAAGAGAACACAAGATGATAGAATACTGATATGGAATGACATGAGGTCAGCTATGTGGAATGCAGAGCACGGGATTCAGAGTCCAGACGTGCTACAGTGGAAGTGACTGTGAGAGCATAGGAGAGAACAATAGAACATGTGTAGAGACAATACCATAATAAGAATAATTTCCACAACTCTCGTGCTTGGAGACTCAGAAGCAGAGCAAATGTACAAAGGCAGAGTGGCATGCAGAATAGTCAGGGACCAGAGTCTGGTAAATGTTAGCACTGGCCCAAAAGGTAGAGCATAACAGTATCTCCCTCGTGTTCAGCATTTTAGGCTCAAAGAATTCTGTGATTTGATCTGTGGGTGCCAAACTCTAATAAAACTGATGTCTCGGGATCTGTTAGCTCAAGTCTGAACTCCCATTCAGCACCCCTCATGTCTTAAAAATTTTCAAACCCTTTACAATACCCCTCTCGTCATTGTCACCATGGCTGATAGCCTCATCAACATGGTAAGTCTGGCAGCCATCTTTTCAGTGTTCAGAGTGCCTGGCTGATGATCCCTTCACAGGACAAATTCCAGCTTGTCACACTCACCAATGCAGCATTAGCAGAGCAGAAGTGGAAGGTGGCAGAAAGAAAGAAGGCAGAGGTGAAAAGGGCAGTAGAGGAGCACCATCGTCGAGAGGAGGCAGCTGAGGTGGAGTGTCACCAGAAGGCAGAGGTTGTGAAGATGAAAACAAAGGTGAAGATGGAGGGTGCATGACGTGAGAAGCAGGTGGTGGCTTAGGTCAGCAGTTTAGGCTCAGACAGAGTGGTAGTGCCATCTTCAGTGCCATGCAATGTGTGTGTGGACTGGAGGTTGCAGTGTGAGTAGATGTCAGTCACGGGGTCATGTGTCTGCTGTGTAAAGTGGAAGGGGAAGTGTGAGAGCAGACAGAGGCTGGCGGGCCTGCTGAAGTGGGCAGGTCAGAGGCAGCAGACATTACTGCAGGTGGAGTCAGAGACACTGACAGTGGAGCTGGAGGTGAAGTTCGATGGGGAGGGGTTCTCCTCCTGGGTGGAGGTCTCAGCAGAGGTTCTAGAGGATCTCTTTTAGGACTATATCATGGATCTACTCTGAAAGCTGTCTAAAGCTGTCCTCGCTTTGCAAGCAGAGGTGCGAGAGTTCAAGTGAACTCTCCAAAGGCTTGTAGCAGTAGTTAAAACAACTGGTTCCAGAGGCAGACTGGAAGTGAAAGTGGGCAGAGGATGAGATCATAGAAGTGGTGAATGGGCCATCAGAGATCGGTCAGGTGGCATCAGAGTCAGGAGTGGAGCTGGCAGTTTCAGAGGAACTGGAGCCTAAGTGAAAGAAGTGGAAGTCAGAATGAAGACAGGGAAAGGGAAGAAGAAGAAGGTGGTGCTGGTGCAGAAGTCAGACACAAATGTGAAGATGAGAGAGAAGGATGCAGAGGGGTCAGAGGGCAGGAAGGAGAAGGATGAGGTAGAGGAAAAGTAATCCCGCTGCCCCTCTGAACTTTAGTCTTTTATTTGAACTTATTATTTGTATTTGGTCTTTTTGTTGTTTATTTGTTTTTTGTCTATTTAATAGAAAAGTGGTTAAAAATGACTGAGCCAAGTGTGAAAATTGAGATGAAAACAATAAAAAAATGAAAAAAACATTCTGAAGTCTAGGGATTTTGCCAGAGTTTCAGAGGAATCGAGACAGGAATGTAAGGAATTGAGACAGAGAGACAGAGAAATTGAGAGACAGAGACAGAGAGAGTATGGAATAGCGACAAAACAGATGGAATAGGAGTTGGCAGTTACGAGAGTGATTCCAAAGGGCCAGGTTTATTGGGATATTTTTTGTAGAATGCGAAGGTGAGTTTGGAGGCGTGAGCTAGCTCCATTGCAAGGAGTCATGAAGTCTCCTCATCTGTGCCTTCATAGCCACTTCACTGGACAAAGTACAACAGTTTGCACCTCCAGTGGCAGTTATCCAGCTTGAAATCGAGGACTTCAAAAATTTCGTACTCTAGTTTGCCATCGACCTCTACTGAAGGTAGCGGAGATTCGACGCATCCTAGAATACTACTCAAAATGAAGGGTTCCAGCATGAACACATGGAAAACTGGATGAATGGCTTTTATAGAGTTCAGAAGTCAGAGGGTATAGGATTGCAGACCAACTTGCGTTATGATTTCATATGGACCGAGATATTTTTCTGTGAGCTTGTGCGATGGTCATGTACTATAAAAGAACTTGGCCTTAACGAAGGCTTTGTTTCTGATCTTGAATTCTGAAGGCAGATGCTAGACTGCATCCACAGGCCCTTGATAATATTTTTAGGCTTCAGAGATAAAGTTGCAGAGTTTGAAATGCAGTTCATTGAGGTTTACAGTGTACTTGCATATGCAAGCAGAGGCTAAATCTCATTCTGAGTGAAAAGTCATATTAGGGTGGTAACCTTTGTTAGTGAAAAATGGAAAAGTTCTGATTGTAGCACTCGAAGCGTTATTATATGCAAATTTCACCAAAGGCAGAAGCTCAGACCAATTGTCCTGCTGGTAATTGCAGTAAGCCCAGAGGTATTGCTTCAATGTCTGATTAAGATGCTCAGTTTGTCTGCCACCCTCTGAATGATATTTAGAAGTAAAATGCAATGTTATATTAAGGGCTTTGGCGAGCGAGCAGAAGAAATGTGAAACAAACTTGGAGCTTCGATCAGAGGTTACGTGGGATGGAACTCCATGCTTGGAGAAAACATGAAGAACAAAAAGCTGCATGAGCTCAGGAGAATCAACAGTGTTCATGGTCAGAATGAAGATACTCTGCTTGGAGAGTTGGTCTACGACTACCAAGATCACCATATATGTAGAGGATTTTGGCAATTGCTCAATGAAATCCATGGAAATAGAATTTTAGGATTTCTCTAGAATAGGAAGTTGTTGTAATGTACCGTAGAGCTGATGTCGTAAAGCTTTACTCTAATGACAGACTGTGTAGGACTTACAGTAGTTGACAATGTAGGAATGAATGCCAGGCCATGTATAGTCCTGTTGTACAAGTTTCAAGGTCTTGTTGAACTCGAAGTGCTCAGACAGCAGGTGATCATGGTTGTTCTGAAGGATCCAGAGCCAGAGCTCATTGGAGGCTGAAATGAAAATCTGCCTATCAAGCAATAATAGCCCAGACGGAGACTTCGATCAGTGAAGATCCATTGGGGACTTCTCAAGCTGCTTGATTGCAAGAGGGTCATTAGATAGAGCCATTAAGATGTTGTGATGCAGTTCATCTAAGTCTAAAGCAATAACTGCTCAGAGAACTGGAGGGTTGTAGTAAGTAGCGCGGAGTGAAGCAGTCAATTGTTCAGAAGAAAATATAGGTCAAAAATTCTAAGAGTTAACAGAAGTGTAGCTGCTACCTCTCTCTTTAAAATAGATGTCTCATTTGCGAGTGAGAGCATCAGGTTTAGTACTCAGTTTTCCAGGTCAAAACCAGATAATGAGATTAAATGCAGAGAGATATTTTGACCACTGGACTTGCTGTTGAGTGAGGAGTTTCATAGTACTAAAATACTCCAAGTTTTTATAGTCCGTGATGACGTCAATTGGACATTCAGAACCTTCGAAGTAATGCTGCTAAGTCCAGAAAGCTTCAAAAATAGCAAGAAGCTCCTTGTCATAAATATTGTAGTTCAACTCTGTGACAGAGAACATTTACAAGTAGAATACCACTGGATGCCAATCATCATTTTTTTGAGTGGAAAGGACTGCCTTGAGGGCATAGTCTGAGGCATTGGTCTCTACCATAAGCAGAGACCCCAGAGTGAACTGAGCAAGCACTAGAGCATGAGTGAAAGCCTCCTTGAGAGATTTAAATGATTCCTAACATTTGTCCATTCATGCTCAAGTGGTATTTTTGCAGATTAACTGGCTTAACAGAATAATGACATCAGAATAAAATAGAATAAATCTTTAATAGAAATTGGCAAAGCCGAAGAACGATTCAACATTCTTGACTTTCTGAGGCACTGGCCAGTCTTGTATAATCTTGACCTTAGCCTCGTCCATCTGTAAACCATCTAGGGACAGAATGTACCCCAGATATTTCATTGTGTCCATATGCCAAAAGCATTTAAACAGTTTTGCACATAGGCCATTAGCCCAGAGCTGGCAGAGAACTTTCTGAACAAGTTTTTAGTGTTCAAAGATATTATTAGAATAAATGAGAATGTCATCGAGATAGATCATAACTCCTTTATCGAGAAGATTCTAGAACATGGAGTTCATGAATCGTTGGAACGCCGCAGGGGCGTTGGTGAGACCTTTCAGAATTACCAGCCACTCAAAGGACCCATAGTGCATGTGAAATGTAGTTTTCTATTTATCGCCATTGCAGATCCAGGCGAGATGATAGACATGCCAGAGATTGATTTTAGTGTAGATTCATGCTCGAGCTGGTGAACTGAGGAGGTCGAAGATGAGTAGGAGCAGATAATGATCCTTTTTCAATATGTAGTTGAGGGCCCAGTAATCGACACAAAGACAGAGAGTTCCATCTTTCTTTTTTGCGAAGATCACTGGAGCATCATGCAGAGATGCAGACTGTCAGATGAAGCCATTGAACATATTCTCCTTGAGGAATTCTTGGAGAGCCTTCAGCTCCAACTGTGAAAGTGAGTACATACGACCAGGTGATGGAGTTTGCCCTTCCTCGAGCTCTATCTTCAGGTCAAAAGGCCTGTGTTCAGCCAGGGTGTTAGCCCTAATGTCACTGAAGACATTGGCAAACTCGTGGTATTCCTTCAGAATGGACGATAAATCTGGGGTATTCGAAGAATCAAATTTTGCAGCATGAAAATGGAGAGAAAAAACTTCAGTTCTGAGGAGACGACGCACTATAATGAATGCTGCAGCACCAATAAGTGCAATCAGTGGTGCACTACATAGAGTAGCTACTGGAGTGGATGGTAAAGTCACTAGATTCCTCTGCAGGCCTGAAGGCACCAGAGTGGAAGACATCTTGGAGGTGTCAGCACAGTTCTAGAACTTGATGTGGCCTGAAGCCCAGTCAATCAATGGATTGTGGTGGGTCAGCCAGCTATAACTGAGAACTGCAGAGATCAGATTGTCCAGCTTGGTGACATAGAATGTAATCAGCATTTTCAGACCAGATAAAAAAGTGACAGGAATAGTTGTAGTCAATGTAATGGCAGTATTGGAAGTACCATTGAAGAGATAGAGCAGAATAGATGAAATGAAATTAGTTGAAAGGTTATGCTCAGAGATTATGGAGTGATCTATGAAGCAGTGTGAGGAGCCACTGTCGAGCAGTGTTAGTAGTTTAGAACCATTATAAGAGAGATCAAAATATAGTGCATCAGAAGTGAAAAGAGTGGATGCGTTGAAGCAAACTTCCTAAAAGTGCTGAGCGAGAGTCAACACCACTTACTGGCTCAGCTAAAGCCTCAGATCCACTTAGTTTTTTACAGAGTTCATAGTTTCTGACGTGCTGGAGGCACCAGAAACTGAACTGGAAGCATAAGCTGCTCGTGCTTTAGCAGTCGAAGACTGAGGCTTAGGACAGTCCCTCACCTTATGTTCAGATTAGCTGCAGAACAAACAAAGGTTGTTCTTTAAGTGACAGTTCCTCTCCTCTTGAATGAGTTTACCATCTTTGCCTAGCTTACTAGCCAGCCTGGAACCACCTGTAGCTGGTTTTCCACTCTTGCCAGAATTACCAAACTTTCTGGAAGAGTTTTCGAAGCTGGAACCAGCAGTCTTGTTGCTATTGCTGCTGTTGTTGTTGCTGCTGTTGGTGTTGCTGCTGAAGTTTTCAGAATGACCAGAAGAGTTGCTGTTGCTGGTCTTGCCCTTGCTGTTGCTGCTACTAGTGTTGTCGTGTGAGCCGTCTTCATGGTTGACCTCAGTGTGACATTCCTAGTAGCGAGAATCAATAGACTGTGCAAGAGTACAGAGTTGGTAAAGAGTATCAGGCTTACCGATGCGAGAGATCTCGTCCTTGATCCGGTTGGGCAAACTAGAGTAAAACCAGTGCCAGAGCACAGAGTTACTCCAGCTAGTCTTAGAAGACAGCTGGTAGAACTGGATGATGAACTCTGAGATGCACTTTTCTAGATGCATGTGGAGATGCTTGAACTTACTCTCAGCTTCTGCAGTTAGGTTAAAAGGCCTGAAGTTTTCCTGTAGAACCCTACTGAACTCATTAAAGCTATCCATCCATTGCTTCATTTTACCGTCAAAAATGCTTAGCTCAAAGAAAGCCAAAGTGGAGCCCTTGAGGTAGGTTAGTGTAACCTTGGCCTCATTGTCATTGAAAGACTCTGGACAAGCTCGATAGTTTAATTCCAGTTGCACCATAAAGGGCTGCAACTTAGTGGAATCACTATCATCGAACAGGTCTGGAGCACAGACCTTTACAGGTCACAGGCTCTTACTTCTGAATGACTTACTGAGGACCTGAGAGAGTTGAGCGAGAGTACTAGCAAGGGAGGTTTTCCTGCTGCGTTCTCTTCGCCTTGGGAGGTGGTGTCCTTAACCTCATCATTGTCTTTCTTGATGAGGTTGTCTCTCGAAATTAGATTTGCAGAGGTGGACACGGGGTTAGATTGGTGTGACATGTCAGAGGTTTCGAGAATGGAGACAGAGTTTGGTAGGTCGGAGGATATTGAGAGTTCTGAAATGGATGCAGGTCTTGCTATATAGGTTCGGCAGGTTGGATAGAGCATTTGATTAGGATTGGAGGTTTCGAGGAGTGGTTGTTGTGCAGTACGGATGTTAATCATATACCACAGAGTGACTAGGAAATGAGAGTTCAAATATACTGTTAAGGCTCGAACATCAGACAGAGTTCTGAAGCAGGGAAATAAAATGAAAGTACAAAGTTCAGACAAAGAAAGGCTGGACGTCAGGTCAGAGAGTTAGATAGTGGAGTTCCAGGATGAAATCAGATTACAGAGGGCATCAGCTTCAATTTTTGAGATTGGTTGCACTTTTCCTAGACACCAGCCTTGTATTTATGCAGAGACCAGATACTTAGAAATTACCTAAGAGTTGAGCAGAGGTTGTGAAATGAGATTCCAGAGGTTCAGACAAATAGAAGGAGTAGGTATCAAGGAGCTAAGTCAATATTTGAACTGAGAAGGTAGCTATGACATTCGGAGACATATACACTACTTTGAGAATGTAGTGCTATGACGTGCATGAGATAGAACATGAAGGAAATAAGATATCGCTAAGAGAACACAAGATGATGAAATACTGATATGAAATGACATGAGGTCGGCTATGCAGAATGCAGAGCACAGGATTTAGAGTCTAGACATGCTACAATGGAAGTGACCATGAGAGCATAGGAGAGAACAATAGAACATGTATAGGAATAATATCATGATAAGAATAATTCTCACAACCCTCGTGCTCAGAGACTCAGAGGCAGAGCAGATGTGCAGAGGCAGAGCGGCATGCAGAATAGTCAGGGACTAGAGTCTGATGAATGTTAGCACCAGCTCGAAGGGCAGAGTGTAACACCTGTATTAGCAACTCACCTATTTCAATTGTTGTACACTGCCTGCTCTGTACTTACTTTTAGCATGATTCAATTCTAACTCTCAAGCAGAGTAAACTGCATCAATGGTTTGTGAAGAGACATTGATAAGAATATAGCTATTAGATAGTAGAGTGAGAAATGAGTGATAAAGTTATAGTGAGGGACCCAACTTTATGAGTGACTAATTAGACATAATTTAATACATTGAGTTGCTTCATGTTATCTACATGCTTCACATGTGCTCAAGCACTTGACTACTTTACATTTTATTTCATTATCTTATATACAACATGCATGTAATCTTCTTGTCATTCACTTTTATTTTTGGCTTTATACTCTACAAATATACTCAATAATAGCAAAGAGTAGCTCTAAATACTACAAAGGCAGTTCCTCATGACAAGCTACAAAATCTCACACTAGTAGAAGTGGGTCTGAACCAAAATTAAAAGACAAGAAAACTGTCAAGTTGATAAAACATGCAAAAGAATAGAAAGAAATAGAGAAGAGTATACAATTATGTCTTGCAGATATAGTGACTTGCAAAACCTTTTCAATATTTGGTAGTGCTAACTTAATTTACTTGAATCTGTTCAAAATTATTACCAAATAAGGTAAATGTATGCTATTAGATAGTCTTGCATGTTAGCTTTCTACTAATATTAGATTTACTCAATTTGACTTAGTCATAAAAAGTTTTGCTATTAGCAATCATGATAAGATTATTTTACTATTTGTAATTGATGGTGGCCAGCCACCATCAAATTCACCCATGTGACCATTATATAGGTTGATGATAAGCAAAATAAAAGCCAAATAACCTCTTGTTCTTAACTTCTATCATTATAAAACTTCTTTCTGATGCTAAAATCAATAATATCCTCTCTTTGCTAGACTTAAGGCTGTCTAGAGCTCAGGTTGCTTAAGAAATAGATGTCAGTGCTGCATCTGTGTCTAAAATATATAATCAACTATGCCCAAGCCTTCCCAAAGCTCATGATGACTGTTCATCCAAACTTTTCTCTACTATTATATACCATGTCATTAAACTTATTACTAGTGAAAAAGCTGACACTGCATCAGATCTCACTAAAACTCTTTGCAACATCACCAGACACTCCTTCTTTACTGATACCATTTACAAAGCACTTGAAAAATCTGGTTTATACTCTGTTGCTAAGGCTAAATGTCCTTTTCTTACTAAAAAGCATTGAAAGGACCATTTGTTTGCATTAACATATAAAGACTAGACTTTAGAGAACTGAAAGAGGGTTATTTAGTCTGATGAGATCAAAATCAAGTGTATGGAATTAGATGAAAGGAAAGTGGGTGTGAAAAAAGTAAAGAGAAGGGCTCAGTGATCAGACAGTGCAGCAGACTGTTATGCTCTGCCCTTTGAGCTAGTGCTAACATTCACTAGACTCTAGTCTTTGACTATTTTGCATGACACCCTGCCTCCATATGTCCACTCTGTCTCCAAGTCTCTGAGCACAAGGATTGCGAGAACTGTTCTTATCATGGTATTGTCCCTACATGTGTTCTATTGTTCTCTTCCATGTTTTCACAGTCACTTTCACTGTACAGTGACTTACGAAACTGTTTCAATATTTATAACACTTGGAATGTTTAATGTATAGCATGGGAACAGTTATGCCAAATATGGTAAATGCAAATATAAATTGTAGCCTAGGTTATGGGCTATCTTTTAATTTAATATTTGCCATATTTTGACTAGTGGTTCCTGAGATATGAATTTATTATGTAAAAGAATGCATTAAAACAGTTTTGATCATTACAGTTTTTTAAAACAGATTGCTTTGTATGAAAGGATAGACTTCGCTAAAATTTATACAAATATTCATGTGATCTACTATACATGTATACAATGTGTAAATAAATTTGTATGAAGATAGCATTGTTTATACATTCACAAATACAGTTTAATGTTTATTTTTAAAATTAAGCAAAAATAGTTTCATTAATACTATTTGAAACATGTTTTAAGCATTCAGAAAACATAAACCATACTTGTTAACATA
>JANHOG010000498.1:0-15384 GCA_027627325.1 Phlebia brevispora
TGCGCTAGCGCATCCCGCACTTTGGCCACGTCGCGCTTGGACAAAATCCAACAGTACCATCATATCAACAGTCTCAAAGGCAATCTCAAGTCGCCCTTGCTGTGAGAACAAGCACATAGTACAAATACAGGACATAGCAACTATCCATATACATCGTAGAGTTAATTCTCAAGAAAAACACTGGCATCAGGCGCCACCCAAAGCATCACCCCAATACTGCAACCTGCTTGTGGAAGTACAAGAAGACACCTACAGCAGTAGCAAGTGTTGGGGCCACAAAACCCCATCACTTGGGATGTTCACCGCAAGCAGAGAGATATTCTGCTCTGTAGAAGCTTGCCTTAGCGCAAAATCAAAAGAGAAGGAGACATAGACTTACATGGTGAAGTAAAGACCAGGGCGATCACCTCGCAATACTAAGAACACCACATCCAGAGTGTTGATGTTGAAATTGATAGTAGGAAATGGCTGGGGGCAACAAGAGCTGGAGGGCGAGTGCGGAGTGGGAGGACGTGAGTGTCCCGTGGAAGATGTTGTGCGAGCTGTGCCTGGGGTAGGGTGGCTCTGAGATCGCCGAATGCAACGTTGAGGTACAGACGAGGGTGAGGTAGTGACCGACTCGGGAGGAGTTGGGGCGTCTGAAGAAGCAGTGTCCGTGGAGGATTGAATGATCTCCAGAGCACGGCTACAGTTAGCTCGAAACCGTTCTTTGACGATTTCTTCGCTCACAACTCTCCTGAACAGAGAATTCGGATGAGCTGGAAGCCTCAAGTTGTTGCTCGTATAGTCCGTGAACCACCGCAGCCAAGCAGATTGGAGGTCGGGGAACATCAGTGCCTCGGTTCCGGCAGCAGCTGCACATGAAGACGTGAACTCGCTGAGAACCGTTGCGGTGGTCAAGACCCGACCCAATTCGAAGACCAGAAATTACTCACCCGTCCAGAAAAATACCACATACGAAGTATCTCCCAATCTGGAGATCAAGCCCCTTGCATACCAGGAACGCGGGATGATCAATCCTAGCGCGCGCAAACTCTACGACGATGTCGGGCGGCGGCTGGTCCTCAGTTCTCTCACAGGAGTTCACTAGTCCTGACCTCCGTAATTTTGTCTGCGGTCTGTCGATGTCTCTGTATTGAGCCAGTTTATTGAGCAGACGTTGGATATCACAATCTGAAGCCCTGCCCGTTATATTTTTGTATTCGATCTGAAGTAGACACACGGACATACCCCGTTGATCGCTGATGGAGTTCACAACAGTGCTGCTATCCCCGAGGTGCAGAAATGAGTGCATCATCACGTTTTGACATCATCACGACTTACAATTGGCACTCTGTCGGCTCGGCCTGGTCGGGATACGCAACAAAGGACTGCCTACTAAAACTCCTTTGCTCGGCAAATTGCTTCTGTTTATGATATACGGCTATAAGTGCCTGTACCGTACCGTGGATGGCGATCTCATACCTGGTCAGTGGACTCAGTGTTGTCGTACCAGTCGCTCGCCAGTTCTACAGCGTGTCCAAATGATGATGAAGTCGGGGGGCGAGAGTCTTGAAATGCTCCGCCTAAGCAGGAGAGGACGGGACCCATGGTTGGTGGGGAAGACAACATGCGCAAGCAAATGAAGTCGAGGGGGGTGTTAAAGTAATGGTACGATCTCGTGCGCACGGATGAATTAGGATCATTGGCATACTCCACCAATAAGGAACATTCATTGACATACCGTTTCATATATCGAATGTACCTAGGCGCATTGACGCACGTCTTGAAAAGGTTGCTGGACTACTCAGAAGACCAATTGCGAAATCACAGGGCCCTATCAAATGCCACATTCGCTGAGGAAGACTGTCCAACATGGCGATTTATGTCTGCTATCCTCCAGAATTGCATTCACCGCTCGCAACTCAACAACGGCGGCCTTGGGATTAAAGATTCTGCGTCATACGAATGTACGCTGTGATATCGATGGCTGCAAATACTCCCTAACCGGCGTCGAGAGACTGCGGCCCCACGCTCCTCAAAGTCAAAGAAGGGGGGCGCGGGAGCTTGGATGACCTTCTATCAGAGGCACGAGCACCGTCAATCGTCCATGGCCATGGGAGTTCCAGTTGCGCAGAGCCGATTTGATCTACTAACGTGCGAACCACATTGAGGAAATAGGTGAACGTTGCGCTCCTACCCGGCACATCTATCACTTTAGGTGTACTCTTTATCAAAATAACTGGTGACGAACAATCATTAATTGCATGACTGATGAAGAAAGAGAGCTTTTCGCACACCTAAAAAAAGTTCACATACGAGCGAGCGTCATCCGCTCAAGGGATGGGGTCTGGCGAAACCCTCAGCAAAGTTAGCGTATACGCGAGGAAGAATTCAGCTTACAGCACGTCAATAGCTCACCTATCCGATTGAAACTCAGAGAATCCCGACTTGTCAGCCTCGCCACTGGAGAAGTGAGTTACCATAGCCCTCATCTCGTCACCCGGAGCACATTTGAACTAGCGCATCTTTCCCGAGTTCAAAGAGGGTCGAGATTTACAAGTTCGTTTTATTTCTCCTTGGCCGCATCTGGGTTTGCGCCCTACGGTAAACAGAAACAAGGCCGCATGGGCGACAGCAATGCTGCATGTATCAGGGGATTTGGGAAAACGTCTCCATCCGAGCTTGGATCATCGTGAAGCAGTGCCTCCGATCATATCTAGATCTTGCGATCTAGGACCTTCGGGAGCGCGCGGCATTATCCGTACGCGCGTCAAACCACGATCGCGATTGATTTCTGCAGATCTTAATACTCACCACCACCGATTTCCGTAGCTCTCAACACCGATTTCCGTAGCTGCTAACACCGATAAAATCTCATTACCGCCAGTTGCGTCTTGGAGCGCGTGGCAGAATGAGGGTCGCGAAGGTCCCCAGCGTGCGCAACTAGCATTCTGATGCCTACGAGTTTGTGAGTGATGCAGTCGCAGTTGAGTTGGGGATAGGACCGCTCAACCACGCGATTCACTTGATCACTGCTAAATTCTGGTGCAAATTAAGCAAGAAAAACTCTCGCGATAACTTGGAAAGTTGGAAGATGATGTGTATTGGCATTCGAGCAATCGTCAATATGGGAGAGTTATCAAGTCGCTTTGTAAAGCTTTCTGATCTTTCCACGTAGTGAAATACACGGTCGACGGCCTTTGACACTTAAATCTAAAGAGGAAAACGTATCTCCTTTTCCTGCCAGGCGTCAAAACACCACATTGACTATGAGAACTTTTCCTTCCCCTTGTTCCCATCCCCATCTGACTGTGCAGGGCGTGGTTATCCGCCGCGCATGCCATTGGTCTCCTGCCATGGATTCTCAGGGTATATATAACCTAGGCAGCTTGCGGCAGCTCTTGAGCCCAAACCTGATCGCCTTTTCATCACACCGCACGAGGAATCCCGCGCTTTCCCTGCAATATGTCGAACTTCCCCGTCGACGAAGCGCAAATCATCGCGTTGTTCATGGAGAGCATTGCATATGGTGCTTTCTTGGTCTCCCAGGGCATGTGCTACCATGTCTTACTGTACGACCAACGAGGACCCCGCCGGACGGTCAACTGGGCCATGTTTATCATTACGACCGTCATGGCGGTATTTGCGACGTTCGACGTCGCTCTCGGTCTTCGGCATAATCTGGAGGCTTTCATCTTTTACGCTGGCCCTGGAGGTCCCGACGGAGAATTTGATGATATCTCTAACTGGGTAAATGTCATGAAAGTGGGTCATCGGGCTCAAAATTGTCGGCCATAGCTTACCATCTCTTTCGCTCTAGACCGTAAACACTCAAATGATGTCCCTCATTGGGGACGGCATGCTGGTCAGTGTCTTCACGACTGATTTGTACCCCACCCTCGTTCACTTCGCCACACTTTACAGGTGTATCGATGTTACGTAGTCTTTCTTCATCGTTGGAAGATTATCATTGTTCCACTGTTGATGTGGCTGGCGAACGCCGTGCTCTCCGCCATTATTATATTCATCACCGCAACGTTGCACCAGGATGCCATCATTAGCTGTCAAGCCTCATTGAAACCATTCCTTTACTCGTTTTTTGCTATAAATATCATTTTGAACATCCTTACCACCGGTGAGCACATTATTCCGAATATCGAGGTATACTTCTCATGCGTGTGCCAGGGATGATTATCTTGCAAATCTGGCGCGTGAACAAGAAGAGCTCGCCATACGTGACCCGCTCGGACCCCCAGTACAGCTGTACCAGGCTGGAACAGGTCATGCGCATCATCATCGAGTTGGGGTTGCTCTACACCGCGTTGATGATCGCTACGTTTATTTGTGAGCTTGCCAGTAGTAACGCAATTTACGGCGTCTCAGACGTTGTGAGTCTCACTGCGTCGGTTCTTCATTTATGGGTGTTGATCGTCTCAATAGTTGGTGGTTGCCGTAGGCATCTCATTTAACCTCATTATTATACGCCTTAACTGGACAACTACTATGTCGATGGCATCTCGCGAGGTAACTCTGACCTACCCCTTACGCTTCATGAGGTCCAGCCGAACGACGTCTCCCAGAGGTGCTGTGGAAGTCATGGCGACTCCCAACACAGACGGTAGCCATGACATATCTGGTTCGGAGTCACAGGAGCCTGTCAAGGATGAGTGGAATGCCGTTTGATATTTCGTTGATAGGCACAGGGTTTTGCGTTTCGTGATGCTTGCATATTGATTTGGTTAGTAATGGCGTAACTAGCGACGTGGAATTTGGTTGGCTACTGTGGCTATAACTCAGAAAATACCATACATAGGTTGCGCCGTTATCGTGTACACAGGTGGTATAATATCTTGACATAGGAAGAAGATTTCTCCTTAACCGTACTTTGATCCCAGCTTAACCTGCCTATATGGTAATAGGCTCAATAGAAATTCATCGAGCACCACAGAGACGAGTCTGGCCAAAATTGGGGCATGCATGCTACGCTGCAAACATTCCCATCAGCAATTGACAGTTCGTTTATCACATAGCACTAGCTTACGTTGCGCTGCATGCGATTCACGTCGGCATGTTAGTGTTCGAGTGTTTGAACGGATCATACCTCCCCCCTTCCCTCCTCTTCTCCTCGGCATTTTCTACACTCCATAAGCCTTTATATCTAGCCGGCTGGGCTTAGCTTATTTCACAGAATAGAATAGGTTCGACTCACCTATGCGCATAATGATATTCACCTTTTGTTGCTGATTATCGTCTAGTGGAGCAGTATACAGAGTTATGGAAGGAAGGTAATATATTGAGAGCTAGGGACACCAGCGCCGCTGAATTGCTTACTTGATACGTGCACTTACGACATAGTGTACGTATAAAGTGGGACGATTGAACCAGTAGATGCAGTCATGGCGGTTGATTGCAGATTGAGGTGACTTTCCACATGGATCTTGTGCAATACGTCGCGGGGTGGGGGAAAGAGTCCAAGATAGTGCCGGTCGTAGGAGTTGAGGGGCCCACGGCCCTCAGTTGTTGATTTAGGTAAGAGACGAGATTATCGAGCTGACGACGGCGGCGTACAATAGCAGATTTCTGTCTGTAGGAGAGGATGACTAGTAGTGAATCCTCCTGTGGTGTAAAGGGGCATCAGGGAGACTCAGTCGTAGGGGAGATATGTCGATGATATGTACTTCCGTCGTCATGGTGTAATCAGAGGTAGCACGGCTCGAAAAGATCAATTCTCATAACAGCTTGCACGCAGACCAATTTCTTACCATCTCAGCGCACGACCTCTTCCCGACGCCCCTTTAACTAGAACGCCTGCCGATATGCTCGGCATTTTCTGCTCGAAATTCCCGCTACCAACGTTAGTTGGTAAAAGGGTGTTAGAGGTTTTAAATCTGACGTGGTTTGGCTGGCGATTTGCACAATTTGTTATTTGGGCTCCACAATGACCATAACAGTGCTGATTACATCATCATGAGATGGCATATGCCGGTGCTGCAGGGCGTAGCGTCAATGCAGAGGGCGGGCGGGGTGAGCGAGGTTCGTACCATGCACGCGCGGATGCAATGCATGCAGGAGCCTCAAGTAGTTCATTCTCATCACCAGCCCGACGTCTGTTGGCTTCTGAACACGGGAAGAAGGAGAGGGCAACGGAATTACGTGGACTAGCGATGATTCAATGTAAATTGTGTAATAATGGCATATATCTTCGACCTGTCCCGCGACTTATCATGACGAAATTTATTGGTAGCGGGTGTGGTCGTGAGCTTGCGAGCGACGCTACGCAATTATGAACAATCATCACGTGTTTGCTTTCTATGAGTCTCGTCTACGTCGTAATGAGCTCGTAATCTTGTACAACGTGGCAGTGGATCCCGCCGTAATCTCCGATATCGTCCTTGGTTTCCGAAGACCTAGCAAGTCTACTGACTTGTAAGGGATAGTCATCCTTCTGTGAGCCGTACATACCGGAAGAGAACACCAAAGCAGATATACGAACATGCAAGTCCTCAAGCTGGCTAGACGCAGATGTGAGGGATGGGATAATTTATATTACCACGAGAGAGACTGGTGGAATTTCGTCAAAAGCGTGCAAGTTTTGTTTCCAGTTCTGATGTTCAGAGCTTGCACAAGAGACAGTGGCGTCGAATGCTCACAAACGACATTTAGGCTCTTCCAGCCTCCGCGATATTGCGTCCTAGTCTCATGCTTAGCTGCTTCGTACTCCGATGATCCGCTATTCTATTTATGGCAATATGTTTAATGTCATCAATCCTCCGATCGTCTGCCATCAAAAATGAGTCAGCTGAGTTCAATCGGAGCCGTGGGCGATGGGGTCCGCTGTAGAGCGGATGGGAACGAGACTGATGAGACTAACCGAACCTTGTCCATTAATCACGAACATCATCAAACATGGTGCTCATCGCCTTGCCGCCTCTATGCGTCTATAGCAGCAGCCTGTCACTACCCATATACTATGTAATCATTCTCATTGTTGCGCTCCCATAGCTATCGCTCACGTCGTCGCCTATCAACAATGAGACTACCTGCACCTGTTGATCGCAGGAGAGGATTTGGGCGCGTCAACACACGCGCGACAATGCGGAAGGAAGGATTCCCAGTCTGGCGCGCTTCGTTGTCTTGACACAGGCCCATACACATTCTACTACAAAGAGCATCTATCTATCTTGGGTCGGACTGTTCTTTCACGGGCGGTCCCGAGCGCCACATCTCGGTCGCGTTCTAGCTATTCCAGGAAACTTGAACACCCTTTCGTTATGGTCTTCACGGACGCCCCACGCAAATCCTACGGAGGATGGACGGCCCCATGAACCCATTTTCATGCCAGCAGCGATTTTAGTTGACGTTCACACGCTTCTTATCTTCAACTCCCTATTTCTCATCGTTGCGCACTCATGTCGCGGAACACGGTTATTTCAGAAGATAAATATCTCAGACAGAACACAGAGGAGCTTGTAAAACTCTCTCCCACATGTTGTCCGCAGTGAGTGGCGTCAAATTTTCACATGCTGGGTTCTCACTGGAAACAGAGTTTAGACCAGGTCCTAACGGGAGGCCCGCAAGGGAGCAGTTGGCCAGGTCGTGTTTTTCTGTCGCTTGCCTGAGACGTCCATTTGATGGCATGACTGCATAAGAGGCCGAAGCCACCTGCACTTGCTTCCGCCGTTAGCCGGCAATCCCTATGTATAGGAACTGCAGAAGCGACGTATCATCGGGTACGCCGCCAAAATTGTATGATTTGCTTATTGTGAGGAGCGTGCTATCAGATTAGAGGTCTAAGTTTCAGAATCCGGATCTGCTGCTTCTACAGACTTCTTGAGCCGTGTCTTACCACGGGAAGAGCGCAAAATGGCAACGCAAATGGATCAAGTGTTACGTCAAGACTCAAGAGCAACGTCTCGTTCTCCTATAGCGTTACGCCTCAAGAAATGTTTCAGGCTGTGAGTTATAACTGTCTATTTCTTCTAAAATTCGGTGTATATTGCCGATTCTTACTCTCTCTCCTTGGCGCTTATAGACTCGACGGCGTAGGGTGGGGAGATGCAGTCAATGCCCAAGGACGGCTAGACCCAATCGATCTGCAAGTTGGGTGATTATATTGGATGAGACTGCAGTGGATGAGGTGGTTTTTTTACGGTTATCTCGCCGGCATAGCTTGCTATCTCATGGCGTCGTATACAGTGCCTCCAGATATATGCACATGTGTGTATATGTTTGATAGTAAAACCTCGTCCGGAGAAAGGCACAGAATCGCACATACTCCAACAATGTGACAGCCTGTTTAAACTCCCACTCATCCTACCCAGTGTGAGCTCCATGCGCCTTTACTTCCGCATTGCGATGTACCATTACCCGTCGCTCTTGAACGCCCTGTGGTTTTGAACTTCCGTAACTCTTGTTCCCTGAATAGACCCAGTCTAGTCTGGTAAATAAGTGTCACACATGTGCGCAACTGCGATAGTAGATTTCGGCAACGTGAATGTGTGGCCGGAGAAGACTCTGTAAATGTACCAATCGGTAGGCATAGAGACGGACATATGCATATGGTGCAGGGCCGAGGTCGATATCGGCGAGGCCCTGCATCTTAAACATCATGTGATGACCCATTCGCCAGACTCACCATACAACGTATATTCGAATAAATTGGTCATACATCGGCTGCCATAGTCAATAATGGCCGACAAGAATCATCGAGAATGTCTTATTTCACGTGTAGAAAACATAGTAGAATCAAAATAGTACGTCAGGGGATGGATATGCCACCGGTGCTCGATAGAAGCATGTCCCGCGATCTCTACTTAGCGGCACCGTAACGGTAAACCACCATCCCAAGCCACGAGAAAGTGGAAACCCAGCCAAGGCTCGAGACCGATCCATCATATCATACCGTCACAGGCAACAAGAGCATACTCAGATGCACAGAATCCTAATCTCCCCATTTGTCAGTACATACTTTGACCACTTGCACGGTGACTTACCACACATTATCAAAGAGGTGTGCCGGGAGGCGTGCAGATAGCAATCTCCTGATGGAAACTGCTGCAACCAGCCTGAGCTGTTGGCGTTGCCGGAAGGACTGTGGGAGATGATGGAGCTGACGAGGACGAAGACCGTTGGACATGGGTATTATGACGGCCGCGTTCCATCAAAACATCGTACGTGACGATGCTATGCCAGAGGGAGAGCGGGTGTAGATGGGGAGCTGTCGCACGGGCCTGCCATGCACTGGTCCAATACCACCAGGCCACATCAAAGCAGTTGAATGCAAAGGGCGGGTTGCAGCCGCTAGTACACTGAACAGCGACGTCCCTGTCAATTGCGCTTGTGAAGATCCATGCCTTGCACGAAGTTTGGTCAACTCACAGATCAGTGAAAACTCCGCAGATATAGTAGTCTCCGATGCTGTTGTCCTTGCCTAGAAGGACGACGTAAAAGGGGCCGTTGATCTTAGGAGGAGGATCCTGATCCTCTGTTCTCTCATGCGGTCCGACCAATCCTGTGAGGCGCATAGGGGTCGATGGGGCATCATTGTCTTCTGTGAAACTGACAAGCAACTTCAGCGGTGGTGAAAAAAAGGGGGCTCGAGAGTACTGACGACATGTCGATAGGCTCGGGACGTGCAAAAACTGCAAGATTCGAACTAGATGGCGCAGGGTTATTAGGCTGAAGGATACTGTAGGAAAAGGACCGAGTGGAAGGTGACGAAGTTTGACAATACTGGCAGACACCTGGTTGTGGTATCGCGTAGAGGCTGGCTGACGATGAGGCTGCCATGAGTACAGCGTCCTAAGGCGCGGAGGAGTCTGGGGGAAGTTGAGAAGTTTAGCGGGTTTGCTATGGGATGCGAGAATTTATAATAGAATTCGAACCAACGATCACACGCTCTATATTTGTCGCTATCTTCCTTCACCCTCATCACGTTCGACTTGAGGATCTGAGGGTTAGTCCAGTCTGCCAGAACGGATTTAACAGAGAGCTCCGAGAGCAAAAAAGTGAGCCCAGCGCAAACTCGCCGAAGGTACCTTCCTGTTTCGTACGGACCGTTAGAATTCCACATACACCATGTCTATATGAATAGCTTCAGCTGACACGGTCGTAAGGGGATAGAGGCTGTCTCTGATTCTGAGATCAATACCTTCTGTGAGCGATCATGATCCTGTGGGACAATTATCGCCACAGTCGGTCGCTGGACTGCTGAATGCAGCGCAAGAAGTCTCGCATTTACTAAAGGCACATTGGCTCAGCACACATTTTAGACATACTTTTACGCGAATGGCTTGCCTGGTTCCCGGGATCAAAATGTGAAGCAGCTTCTCGCCTGTCCAACAGCGGTTCTGTGCCTAAGATTTTTGTTGTAGACCGCCGACCTAAGTGTCAATAGTCGTCAAGGTATCGACTCGCTCAGTAGAATTGTAGCACGGTAGCCTGAGAACTCGTCAGTTAAGCTCAGAAAGCCTCGTACATACAACAACGGGATTACATAAGCAGGAGTTTGAAACGCATAATTATTCTTCGAATACCACTTACTAAATTCAGAGAACCCTTTCAACCAGCCTTAATCTCTTATAACCTTGCAGCGACTGTGGTGGTCGCAAGCTCTGTCTGCGTATGGCCTGAGATAGGATGCCGAAAGCCCACTCCAGAAGTCAAGCATCCATCAGTAATAACGCCGGATCTTGACGACTCTTGACGACGGACAATTGAACTACTTGATGGCTCTGTCCTTCAAAAAAGATTCAGCTTCGGAGGTGCAAAACTTGCTCACGTACTGCTTCTCTGCCAAACACCGTAATTGATCTACCACATTTGCCAGTCAAATTTTTAATTGACATCAAGTAATAGCTTTCTTTCCCACTCGTGGAACTGCCCTTAACCCTGCAGCCCCTGCTACACAGATAGGACTATGTTTCGGTGGTGTCAGCAAGCTACCACTGGTGCTGGGATGCAGAATATTAGGCTGTCAAGGTTAGTCACTCTTGAATGAATATATACTATGTAATGTGAAAATTGCACCTTTCTTAGGTAGCGCTAGTCGGGGCTTAGGTGGAGAGTCGGAGGAGATGTTCATTGGTGGTACGGGAGATGTGCCTAGAATAATCAATGCTTAGTCTAGTTTTCTTTTGGCCCTCAATTTATCGGAAGTACCCCATTTGTGATTGGATGAACCACCAACGGAATTGAATCAAGCCGCATTGTATGTGCCTGAATAACAGTCATTTCTCATCAGGAAAGTCAGACACGCTACTGTTCAAGAACGCAGCGCAGCTGATAGGATCTTTCTAGCGGCTCCGAGCACATGCATTCCGACTCGCCAAAGACCCTCGCAACCATGCGAGCCTCAAATCATGTTACGATTTCTTATGCATATGCACCACAAGCATTGCAGGATCGCCTGAACACGCCAGAACCAACTGCGAGCTATCGAACGCACAAATTCAGCTCTTTGGCGGAACACCACGCATATGACATTACAGGAGTCCAGAAGATTTCGCGGCCACATGGTTCATACCGAAACGTGGGAAGATGGCATCAAGAGGGCGCGCCGTAAGAATCAACGGGCTGCAGACGGGTATGAGTACGCTAAACGACGACGTTCACGTCATTGTAGTATAGTGAAAAATAATAGATGGCCTCCGCCATGTCCTTTGCAACGTAACCCCAGGCATGTGGATGAGTTCCGAAGGCGAGGCAGAATTGTATGCTTACGGAGAAAATATCAGATGAAGATATCAGTTCAGGTCAATCCTCCAGTTAAAAGAACATACGGATTGTAGTGAAACCCAGGGAAAGCGCCGCATATCACCACATAAACTGCTGACTCAGACTCTGTCCTACAGTTGTGCGACTCTACATCTGAAGTGACAGATTGAGAGTCGGGCGACATGGAGCAAGGACCTTCCTTTCCATCCTCCTAGCTGCGCCAGCCAACGGTCGGGGTCTGGATGAAGAGAGGACGAGGAAGAAGGGGGAGGCGTGCCTCTAGGCCGTATCTTTCTAAAAGGGAGTCGAGGGAGCTGGGAGGTCGCGCGGGCGATAAGTCAACCCGTGAGAGTAGATACTCTCTGCATCGGCGTTCAAGCTCTTCTCGAGAAATTACGCATGGCCAGAGAGATTCCGGATGGATTGGTAAAGGTAACATCCCCTCCAGATTCCCCTTTTCCCAGGAGTCCCATGCGCTGTCTACGGACTTGTATTCCGTCCAGATGTAATGGGGGCATCCGAGGATGCAGGCATTCACCTGCTTCCTATGACATTCAGATTAGGCTCTGCATAATAAAGATCCGAGGGGAAGAATTAACATACATAGTACGAAAAACAGTGCAGGTCTCCTTGTCTGAGTATCGTGGATCTTTCCCTGAAAACACAACAAAGAGAGGGGGCTCGATAAGGTACGGCGGACCTCTACCTCCTAAACACTCTCCTTCCCCAAGGAAGGCTTCCAACTGTGTGTCAAGCTCTACCGAAGCACATATCGCGTCCAATCTGTGCATGCGATATTGCGTCAAGGTCTGCCTAGTCCGGGGAGGAGTAAGGCTTACTGGGGAGTATTCCCTGACTGCGTCTGTTGGCCTTGATCGTCCAACCTGTACAAAAGATGTTGCATCAAGATCTGGCTGGGTTACAAAGAGCGAGACTTAGTACTGGGTGTTATTTTCAGGCTGTTCCTGCCTTTGTCGAACGCTGCTGTGAGACTTGGCGAATGGACCCTTCTGGGAATGAACCGTTTGGGATGTAACCTCACGGCGAGCTCGACGCTTCCTGCCGCGGCTTCTCCGGGAAGGACTCGTCTGGGCGTGACGGGTAGCAGAGGACACAGCGGGGTCTTCAGCTGTAACCGCATCGATCGAAGGAGAGTGACTACGAGATTTCATGGCTGCGAGGCTCTAAGAAAGGAGTAGCCATATGGAAACGTGGAGAGGACGAGTCGGAGATTTAAACGGATGCTTACTCCGCGTAAAGTTTGATGTTTCGAGCGGGATCCAGGCAACCGTCTATCCTCTTGTAGTGACTTGCAAGAGATTGCTACATTGAACGGTATTAAAATGTTTTACTATTCCTATACTTCAATAGCTCATAGATCCATCTTTGAGAGGTCGCTGCAGTAGGTATCGGATCTGGAAGGCGCTTCTGTGGCGCTTTACCATCACGGGATGCTCCGAGATTATGGCCGCGCGGCCTCTACCACATTGGTGGACTCTCGTTTCATCTCATTACACGGAATCGTGCCCATTGCTAGTACTATGCCTGTGTTGGAAGCACAGACGGACTACACTTCTCTGACCATATGTCCGTTCATGTTGTGTGCCAGCGGTACATGAGAAATCCTGCATCCCTTTGCCGCTCGTCTGCTAGGTCACATCAACATTAAGCTCACCGAGCCCATCTTTGCTCATCTTCGCTGCGAGAATATGGTTGGACACTCACCACTTTTTAGTAGGAATGCTACTGCCTTTAGGATGCCGTGATCGCCCTATCATGTCCCTCCAGCTGGCATTCAGAGACGTTCCTGGTATTCTTGATCACGTCCGGGTGAGCAACGTACGTACGGAAAGCTTGTAAGTCGTTTGGACATCTGTGTGAAGTCGCAACTTATTCACCCGCTGATTCTGATATTTGTTCAGAAGGCAGGGGATTCGTTCGTCTGTTCTCCGAACGCCTCCGGAATCTGCTTTGTAGCTTTTACGAGAGAGTATCAGCAGTCGAAGAGCTGAACCCACATAACTTGATGCACCCCTGTTCTTTAAGTTAATAATGGCCGCTTCGAATCTTGTAGCAAAGAGCTATGTAGGTGAGCTTGGAATATCGTCTGATCATCCGCAGGTGGTTGGTCATATTAACGTCAATATGTGCCTTAGGCTGTTCGCGCACAGTTTACCATGCGGTGCGATCATGATTCTGGTGTCTTCACACAAATTTGCCTGAGGACATCATGTGAGAAATGACCATCTGTAACAACCACGTCCCTGGACCTGAAGCGAGTATCATCTCGATATCCATCTTGTATCCTAATTAACATAAGAAATTCCAGTATGTGCTACTGATTCTCACATTAGTGGACCGGGTTGTCCCGTTTTTCCGACGCTATATACAATTTCAAGCATGACAGCCGCTCCCTTAATCATCCTTTGTTCATCTATTGGCACTTTTCGTCCCTAGAACTCAGCTCTTCCCAACCACCTTCTCCTCACCCCCCTCCCAACCCCCGCCCCGTCCGCAGCTCCCTCTCTCATCGCGTCTCGCAACAATCTCACTGGTAAACTGCAGCACCTCCAACCAATTTGACTGTATTTTCATTGCGTACATCACGCCCTCACCACAAGCTAGCTATCTCGCCACTGTGGACTCACTTTCCCTCCTCTCCCCCGGCCTCCCTCCCTTTAGCGGTAGAAAGGTGTGATTGAAAGGCATGATAACCAGCGTTGTTCTTGAGACTTTCACCGCATTGAGAGCGTGAGAGGCAGTAGGTGAGTGTTTTACTACACTCGTTTACGCGTATCTTACCGCGCCTCACAGAGGCACGAGCAATTGTTCTGCCAGGCGAGCAACGCCCTGCCGCACAAACCACCCCTTGACCATCTGTTTTTGCCGTTCAAGTAGCACCCGCTATTGTTTGTGAATAAGGTATGCCCAGTTTAAGCACTACTTATATCGCTCATCTCCAATACTTCACGGCAGAGATTACATTCCGTATCACGTTTGAACCATTTCCTGATTCGCGGACTGTCCCTCTACGAGAGCCGTCCCATTGACCTCGATTGAAAGGGAACAGGTACCGACTACAACGCTACTGTGCACCCACTTTTCTGATGATGCCCTGCAGAAATTACACCGAAATTAGCTCAAAGAACGTCTGCACTTAGACAGCATATCGTCGTGTGTTTTGGCCAGATTTCATATCGATTCTCTGTCGTCAAGGTATGGAGCACATTACTTTCGGCATCGGGTGATGCTTATTTACTGTCAGAGAAACTACGTGAAAAGTCGCATCCATCATCCTCTGAGACGTTTGATCTGAAGGCACGTTCATCGCCCTAACTCTTACCTGCTCGTCCTCGTGAGTACTGGTTCTCATTACCCCCCGGTTTCGCTCATTAAGTGTTCCAGAACTCATACTTCACTATTCTGCTGATCCCTCGTCATCAACAGAGTGCGGCTCGATATACCCGGTTTCTTTGTGGCGATAACGTCCGGAAACATTCATATTTTGTCTCATAACACCTTTCAGTCTCTTGCGGGTGTTGGTTCCTTACTTCGGGAGCTGACAATAGCTCACACCGCTGTGCGTGTCATTTGTTTGCCAGTAACAACACCATTTACATCTAGCGTACCTCATGCAGTGAATCGTTAAATACGCTCGTAAGCCCATCTTCCCATGCAGGACAATAG
>JANHOG010000499.1:0-15382 GCA_027627325.1 Phlebia brevispora
GGCCACGCGCGTTTTTGGCATTCCCTGCTCTGCGGGGATGCGAACGGCGGTTAGCAATTTCCATCTCTTTCTGTGGGCCACTATGGTGTGCGTGCGGACGTACACAGTAGATGCTGATTTTGCAGCCGGAGCAGCGGTAGAACGTCACGCCTTCGCGCTTGGATTTCCAGCATGCCTGACATTGAGTCAACTCGTTGCGCATGAATTCTTGGCAGTCAGAAAGTGGGTGCCGGCCATTTGGAGCAGGCGGTGTAGACAAATCCATTAGAATGAACGAGCGAAGGAAAGATGTAGGGCGGTTGGGAAGGTCGAGAGAGGTGGAGGTGGTTGAATTGGAAGGTGTTCCGGCGTTTATACGTCAAGAGTAAAGGCCGTCAGGGTCGATTGATGATCCGCATCAATGAGAATCGGCAAGATCTAAAAAGCAATGCACGACTTACGGGCATCTGTGCCGATCTACAGGGGTCAGCATGATGCGGAACGTCATTTGAGTATGAAATCAGGAAACTCTGAATGGGTACCTCGATGATCTCAGCTTGGAGTGGTGGCTTAGATGTTTCTGGAACTTAGCAGTAGTATGAGTGGCGCACTATGTACATTGTTGGGTCGTGCTTTGCAAGTAATGGCTCGGAGGAACGTGTCGTCGCCGCCCAGCTTGAACCTTTTGCGCCTTCAGTGAAAGCTATCGGCACAAACATACCATTCCGTGAGGTTTCTAGCCTTTCATGCCGCCTTGGACCATTCATGAGTCACCGGAGCCGCATATCCCCTCTCGTCGACTCTCGACCAATCACTCGATGGGACGAATCGTGAAGTAAGCCGGATGACGCGATGTGGCATGTTCAATGCAAGACAGCAGGTGTAGAGCAGTCTAACGTTGAGCGTAGGTAGCAGAATCGACTGTAGGGGCCTTCTTCGTAGCTGAAACTGCGGTATCCTGAGGCCGGCGGTCGCAGAGGCTGTCTTGCAAGATGAGTTGTTCTCGTGTGCTTATTACCCATGAACGGGTATCCCGCAGAGATTGTGCAGTGGTCTGCTGTGTGATCTGCGCATGAGCTTTGGGCAACAAAAAGTCTTCGAGGTGCGCACCGAATACTTGCTACAGAAGACTTCTCAGGGTCGCCGCCTTGTTAGTGTGGTTGCAACGATCACTCACCCCAGCAATCCACCCTGTATCTCGCAGCTCGTCTCTCAACACTCACTTCAGATAGGCCTCAAGCATTAACAGCTAGCACTCAACCTTCCTATTACTCCCGCACATGTCCTTCGTCCGCAGATACGACATAGAGCACCCTAGCGGTAGTGCGGCTCGAGGAGCTTGAAGAATACGAAAGAGCTCTCGGACTTGCTGAGAGGTACATACGCATTACGCGGCAGCTGAACCTGTGTTGCAGTATAGGTTGGCTTGAGGAGTTACTTCGGATGTCAGAGTACGCTGACGAAGGTACGAAATGCTACAAGCAGGAAGGAGGGAAGAGTTTCCATAAACACGAGACAATAGATAGAAAATGAGACGAAGACGCACCGTGATGACTGCAGAACTCCACAAGTCCTTTGCTCTTCACGGATGCACTCACTAAACCGCATCGGCCTGCGCGCGAGGCTTGAGCTTGAGCTTCGGCACACAGCCTACTACCCTCGCCTTAGCTTTTCTTCTTCCTCGCTGGCCTAGATACCCACTTTTCGTACTGGGTGACGTGGTTGCAAAAGCGCATCTCGCTCAGATATGTCTGCAGCATTGGGACAGAGGCTGAAGGGTCTAGGAGATGGTACGTCCGCTATGCGCTCGAAGAAGCACTGCGCTAGCTGAATGTTCTTTGGACTCCGAAGCACGCTGAGACGGGCACCATCCCTCGACGCCTGGTCAATATGCTGCATTTTGATCACTTGCCCAGGTGGGCTCTTGAAGAGTGAGTACGTCATGTACAGTCTTGTTGGGTTCAAGGTTTTTGTTGTTGAGAGCGTGAATTGTGCATCGACGGGTAGGCACGCTCGTCGGTGGAGGGCTTGGAGGAAAATATCGGGTACAGCGGAACGAGGAACATGGTGTCCCCATGGCGCTAGCAGCAAGAGTGTTTAGGAACGTCGGTTGTTTAGCTGGCCTGCTGTATATGGTGTGCAGTACGCGGCTTCTAAGTGCATTATAAGGAGAGGAGCATGGCAAATTCGAGCTAGCTAGTAGTCATGGTGGTTCCGGATGAGGTCATTGAATCCGTTCACGGCGCTGAGCGCTTCGCCCGCCGCCTCGCAGGCTTCACGTGGGCGCCACAAACTTAGCGTATATCCCTTCTGGGAATCCGTATGCTTTCGGAGCGCCGAAGCTTTGCACTGCGTAGTGGCGCCGTGAGCCATCCACGTTCTACTATCTTGGCCTCTCCGAGGATGTCATCCAAGCACTCGGCCGCTGGACCTCCTCTCAATGGAATGATTACTTATGTTCGAGAATGCTCTTCAGCCCGGGCCCTTGGACTTGCTGCTCTTCGCAAACACTCTTAGACCGCTTCGCGCCTCCATCTGAGCTCGCCGCAATTATCTCCCCACATACATATTCTAAGCGCATAGCCTATCGCGCTCGCTATCAAGTGTCTGGCAGTGGTCAGGTCAGGTTTTGCCAAACAGAGCAAAAATGCAGAGGCCACATGTCTAATCGCGTTACCCTTATCTTGGTTCAAAAGCTTCCGTGAGCAGAGCAGTGCCAGTGGAAGAACACGAGGTAAGCATGCATGACAAAGCGATGAGGGCGTGGCACAAGAGACAGTGCTAAACTTCCCATATTCATCGCGATGTTAAACTTGCCAATAAGTATAACGGGACCAACTGAGCGTGTCTAGGGACAAATGAACAGGCGGTGCCCAATTGACCTGTACCATGCGGCACTCGCCCAAATAATGGTTCTGTTGAACCAATTCTTCCTGGACCCTTTCACGCTAACTATTAGATGCTACAGAAGAGACTCTCTACAATCAAGGCTAACCATACTCACTAGTGATCCCATATCATGAGCGACGCGATGACCAATCAGCACAAGCACGCCTTTTCTCTGCAGTCCTTGGTTCGGCCACCCAGAAACGCAGCCTCTGTCAGTGCAGCAGAGCCGCGACCGTTGTTGAGGACACCGTTCACAGCCTGGCATCGCCTACAGTACTACCGCTTCAATCATCCACGTGGCACCAGCGACTAACTCTAATGCAGGACCGCTCTCACCTCCTTAGCCAGCGACTCATCGTGGGTGCAAATTGCTCTCCCGATCCCCGTCTGCATGTGTAACTATGGACATTGAATCTTGTTTCATTAACCGATGGCAACTCTCAGAATGACTGATCAATACCAAATTACGCCATCATCTGCTACAGCGCGCTTTGTGGCCTTATGCAATGAGGCATCGAGAAGTACAAGGTTCAATACTCCGAAACTTTAAACTTACCGGGCTGTCATTGACGGAAGTCTTGTGAATGCTCTCACGCTGAGGCGATACTGTTGTACGCCTTCCATTGAGGCGGTACATATCGCTCTGCTCTTATATGCTTGCTTTGACCACTTCCACCAGCCACGGTCATCCGACCCACCCAGGACTATACAACAGCTGCTGGTCAGAACTCTCTCCTTAGATACCTACGCATTTTGTGGCTAACATCTTCAGTTCAGACGCCATGCTTCTGCACAAAAATTCGATTGCGGGAGTGGCCCTCGATTCCACCGGTCTCGTAGCTCTTGCAGACCTCTCCTCCATTAAACAGAGAACAGCCCTTATGGGCTCCGCCTCCATCACCGATATTCTTTTCCTCGCTCCGGGTATTCACACTCAGCAGGATTGTACCGGCGTCAACGGCGGAGAGCTTCCTCAAGCGGGCGATATGCTCAACGACTACGTCTTCCGCATCGAGAACCCGGCTACGGTCAGCTACCTTCAGAATATTGGAAAGCCAGGTCACCTCGTGACAGTAAGAGTCGAAAGGGAGATGCTCCCAACTCACTCACCACGATTTCATGCCAAGTCGTCCTCGGACGCTCCTTCAGTGCCTTCTCTTGCGTCTCCTCCTCCCACATCTAAACCACAATATTCCACGGAATCTCCTCCGAGACTATCTTCGGGTTCTCCTCCAACGTTCCCTTCAGAATCGTCTCCACCGTCGCCTGAATCATCCGCGGAGCCTCCCACTGAACACGCCCACTGGTACCACGCCCACTGGTACAAATCAGATCAAGGTTCTTCACTAATCTACTTCTTCGGAGTCGCCCTCACGGTAGTCTCGATCACTCTCATCGGTATCATATGCGATTTTTGGGCATTGGCGGTCCTCCTTCTGCTCCTCGCTGTGCGCACAATCAACACGGTTGTAGTAATGACATGTTGTAAGGAGGGCTGGAAGGGTGCGCCAGAGAAGGAGGACAAATACGCGGACCTGATCATAGTGCTTAGCCAGGATCGCTGGGTGCGGATGCAGGGCATAGCCAAAGACATAAAGCTGGTCACCGCGGGTCAGTGGCTAAGCGATCCAAACTCCTTCGAGTCCTTCGCAGCTGCGTTCGCCATGCTACTCGTGTACGTGGCGGCTGCCCTCGCGATCAACACCAAGACTGTCGGCAACTTGATTGTCGGAGTACTGTTGCTGGCCAACGCCGCCATACTCGGCATTTGTAACTCCTTGACGAAGGACTTGCACATGTTCGGGTGCAGGGTATATCGCACGAAGGGTCCAGACAAATATGTGCGTCGAAGCGAGATGGCGATAGAGTTGCTCCTAGAATTTCCAAAAAACTTGTGAAGGGAAAGACCAGATGGGCAACGAAGATGGACCTTCTTACTGAAGACGCCATCCTGCAGCTCCAGCAGCTGGGATCACAAGTGAACAGAGAAGCCATCACCTCTCCGAACAGCACTCTCGTACAGCGGACGCTACTCCGGCGCCCCGCTGTTCCCGCGGGGCCCTAAGGGTGGTGGAAGGACGTAGGGCATGAGAGGAAAGGGAGAATTGCGTAAGCCAAACTTCGAGTGATTACTTTGATACAACAAGACAGTCGCCTTGCTGTATGGATATTTTGTAAATATGAATGAACGGTCCGACTATATATAGTGGTTCAGCGGTTTGGAAAGGGCCGAACAACAAGCCTGAACAGCATGAACTTGTTAGCATCAGACAGTGATTTGGCGTGCACACCTAGAGCGGTCAACAGCTAAGGAGAACGGGACTGTTCCACGACGTAAGGCCTCTGCACGTTCAGTTGCATCAAGAGCTTAGGCCAAACGGCGATGCAAACTGGCTCCTCTGTTGAACATCATGCATCTAACCAAATACACAGCTAGACACTATCCTGGGGCTCGGCCTCAATTCCGCGGGCTTTGTGGCGCTCACAGATCCCTCTTTCATCCAATAGAAGACCGCTGATATGGGCTCCGTTTCGATTCTCGAAGAGAAAGCGACGCACTGATAATACTGAGCCAAAGTCACTGGGTACTACGCAAGGCAAACTCGAGCACATCAAGTTGGTCACAGCGGGTCAGTGGATCTGAGATACGTAGCTCGTAGAGTCGTGTGCGGTTGCCAAAGTCATGGTGTTAGTATGCGTGGCTGCCGCTCTTGCAGCAAACGGAACCACTGTCAGAAACTTGATCGTCACCGTCCTGTTGCGCGTCTCCGCGAGCTTACTCGGATTGCGTAAGTCCCTGTTCTAATAAAGGATTTGCACATGTTCGGGTGCAGAGTACATATTACGGTCGCTGGGCAGCACTACAAGTGCAAGTTCGAAGAACAACTGAGGGCTGAAGAACCACGAGGGCTGAAGAACACATAAGAGCTAAAAAAACTAAGAGGACGATAAATATGGATCTACTCACGAAAGCGTAAGTCGAAGAATGTGGAGGAGGGCCAGAGGCAACACATACACCTGAGGTGTGAAGGCCCATCGTTCATACTTGAGCGTCGTAGTAAGATAAGTCGCTCGAAGACGGATGAGAAAGGGGATAGGGCAGGGCAAGGGAGGGGTCGATAGTAGTATTTGTATATAGATAGCGGAGGGTAGACTGAAACATTACACCAAATGAAATCTTCGACTGCTCGGAAGCGTCATTGTCGCTTGAACGACGAATTTCTTCAGCACCGTCCAGATAAAGTACGGCCACACATACCTTCAGCTTCTCGTGTCTTGCTCTACGTTGCCTATCGTATCCAGCGTTTTTCCACTCGTGTAAGTATTTCGCCACTGCCGAGATCTGTAGCATGTTCTTTGCTACGCCACTTTCGTCGCGATACACAGACACTTGAGGGACACAAGATCCTACTAAATATGTTTTACTCACATTCATCCATCATCCGTGGAGAGTGTTATATCCGGAGGGCCTGCCTGTCCGAGTCACTATCCTGGATATGAGGAACTCTGAGATAGAGCGGCGGAAGCAACTCGCGCATATATCAACCATGTGGACGCCACATTCCAGCGCTAACGCGGTCCGTACCGTGGCGCTACCACCTCAGGCAGGTACATCATCGAGCGTCTAATTATCTTACAGACCCTAAGATGTGAGGATAATAAGGTCTCTATTTGGCATCATGGCGCCGATGATGGCGGGCTTGATCCCAAAAAGGCAGCCTTTCCGCGCTAAATCCGCCCCGCAGTCATCTCTGGATTGTCCGTCGGTCATCGCTGTATCATCCCTATGTACTATCCAGACGCCGTAGCGATATGTAGCCACGGGAATATACTTCCTTTTCTCTCCACTGCGTGAACCTTGTTCACTCCCTCTACGGATGCCACCTAGCACCCTCTAGCATCCCACGGCTGTTCTAGTCATCGTTCGTGGACGATGCCTCGCTCCAAGCGTAACCAACAAGCGGTCTTGTGAGGTCTTGGTCAACATTACACGAGCCCTAAAAAGAATAGTCGGCACGTGCGGCCTTCTGATCGCATTCGCATACAGTCTCTCAGCTACGGTGTTCGCTTGCAGTCTATACAAACACGACTAGATGCCCTCCTGTCTCACGCTTCAGATAATCCTACTCGTTGTGTGACTCCAACCGCTGATGGAGATTTTTTAGACGAAGCATGCTCTAGGCTTGAGGATGAACATAGTCATTCTGAGCTTTCACATACATCACACGACGGAGCACCTCCAGTAGAAGAGAACTCCGAGCCATATGAAGAGATAGCGTCTCAATCTACACCCAAGAAATGGAGAATACAACCTGACGACGAAGCACACAGGTTTTTCCAACGTTTTCATGCTGTTCTATCAGACCTGGAGGAGCCATATCTGAGATATATCACTCAGTCTTTGCGAAAGCCGGCGCACACTTCCCAGTTTGCAGGTGGTCCCTGCACTAGTCCTGGTTGCTCTTCTCGTTCGTCTCAAGTAACACTCCTTTACTGGGACCGTAAGTACCACTATGATATCTTGCAATGAAGATGCTGAAAGCAGTCGATGCACGCAGATTTTGAGATCAAAGATGTCTCGTATTGCGAATGTACCCTTTTGCCAGTACGACTTGTGCAGAACGGCATGTTTCCGAGCGCCCCTATTGAACCTCGCCTTGCCGTATCCGTTCATCTGCTGGATTTCTACTCTGCACTTTTTGAACGGTCGGGAGACGCTGTCACCGCCATGGCAGGTGCGCTACACAAATTTTACATTCAACGCGGTTGGCAGATCATAAACGAAAAAGTGCTCATCTTGGGTTTCATCGCGCGTCTTACTTTGCTCATACATAATAACAGGGCTCGTCTACGGCCGATCCCTTTTGGAGAGGACTTGGGCATGCCATTCAGTGGTATGATATGCTGAAGGTGAATATCGAGAGACGCGTAGACGATGCCATCGACCGCGCTCACCATGTTGTAACAACGTACCAAGAATCCACCGGAAGTGGAGAACTTCAGGCACCAATCTCCCAAGACTGTCCCATTGATAGTGCCCCATCGCCAACGGGATCAGATGATGTTCACGACCACGTAAGCAAGTCCCGAGTCTGTATCCGCAATCTGGTGTAACTGATGTGTCACGTTCAAGACAGTCAGAATGCTCGGAAAATAAGAAGGTCGCAATGGATACACAGCGTTGCGCAGATGTCTTGCAAAAGCGATGTCCTGCCTGCTTCGGTGGCCGCAAGTTCGTGCGGCCGCTGTCTGAGTAAGTTGCCCCATTTCATATTGGACACAATTTTGAGATACTAGTACAGAGGGGGCGATATTCATATCGCACTGGATGCGAACTTTAGTCATCGGCATCTTCGTAGTGCCGGTGATAGCCCTGCATTCTATCATCCCTCGTATTTTCTTCCTGATCATTTTGTGGAAGAAATAGACAAACGCATTCAGACCAGGCGCAAGCGACCGCGGAACAAGACCTGGGCTTCACGTGTACCGGATAGTGTGCTCGATGCTTGTGAGCACGGCCACGAAGCTGCTAATGAGCACAAGGTCAAGACCGCTACTCTACGTTATGATGACACGGGCGTGATGGCAATGATCTGTCGTCATGATATCCCCCTTTTTCTAGTAAACATGGATACACCAGGTGAACAGCAGAAATATGCTATCGCCCTCCTCGAGCACTTATTCAGTTTGCTTCCATCAAATGCTACTGTGAAGGCACTCTATGATATCGGATGTCTTCTGGATCGGAGCATACACCTGGTGAGCCTCGCGACATCAATCAGTAGATAAAGCTCAGATTGACTTGTATTCAATTAGTATTACTTATTGTCTGACGATATCATCCAACGCTTAGGATGGGCAATATCCGCCATGCATTCGTATGGGCATGGATGGGCCTGTCAACTCATATACGCACCTCGATTTCAAGACGGTTCTGGAGAGACAGATGGTGAGGGAGTTGAGCGGCTGTGGTCGAAGTTGCGGATCATAATCCATGTCACTCGATCATCTGCGGTGAGTCTCAATGTCCGTACTTATGTTGCGGTACTGTAATAAAGATATCTACAGCGTTCAAGGCGTCTCTGGATCCTTGATCGCCAAGTCAGTGCCATTGGAGAGAGCGCACTTGAGGATCTTGGTACAAATGTAGAAAGACGATACAGCCGAGCCGTGCGACAGCTGGAGAAAGCCGTGAAAGAGTTAGATGAATGCAGAGAGGACCCTGAAGAACTCCAGCGCCAATGGGAACATCAGAGACAAGAACAGATGTCTATTCGCAACCGTAGGTCGATGCGGTTGTTCCTGCGACGAAGATGATAGCTTACATCGGATCAATTCTTGCAGATGCGCCTGCGCGATTGAAGAAAGACCTCGATGCTATTCTGACCCTCCAATCTGAGGTGGACAAACTCGAAAACGTCATCTTGAGCACGCAGAAACTTCTGAAGATTACCTACAAGACCGACGCAGCTCTCAGCGAGCTAGAGAGACTACGAGGTTTGCATCTTGACCTCACGGCTCAGGTGGACCAGTTATATGCATCCTTGAACGTGGACTACCTGCCGCCTGTGCTGAAGTCGTTACCATTGGAATTCCTCCGCGTTTTGATTCTTGCAAGGGACCTGAAAATGAATTTGCGCTCGCGTGTCATTGCGCACTGGCTTGAATGGGATCGTCTAGATCAGGCTACGGGCGGAAAAGATGTAGCATTAGGTGAAGCATTATCTCCATCTACTGCACGGTTTTTTGATAACGCGATCGTAGGTACGAAGCTGCATCAGGAGACTCGCAAAAAAATCGCTAAGCGCAAGCCGGCTGTGCTAACCGCAATCAAGAAATATAATAGCTATTGCGAATGCTTGGAGACTCTGTTGCCGTCAAATATCGACTTTCCACTTCCCCGCCCATTGCCAACCGATTTGGTTTCTCTCCGAGATTGTGCGCACTTCATGGAGGATGTTTGGATTGCGCCGTCTGCGACTGCGAAACCTCCACGGTGGCTCGAAGATGATAACGTTCGTCGGGGAATCTTGGCAAGACACTGAAATCAGCGTTCCATCGAGGAGAAGCGGCGTTGTGGAGAAGAAGCAGAGAACATGTGTCGCTGGTTCGGATTGGAGCTTACAGCTCTGGAAGTAGCCGTGCGCACTCCTGAAAGTGGGTGATATTGACTCTCTCTATAGCTTAACTGTGTTCCCGGCTGTTAACTTCATGTGTGCGTTTTCAGATCTTCTGTTACTCCCACTCCTACAGGAACGACATTCTCAACACAGTCTTCGTCGTCATAAGTGGCCTACCCATTTGATATCTGACTTTCGATATGATTATCACGTACGCACAGCACTGCAATCGGCAGAGCGAATTTGCAGAGATCAAAGCCCTACAGCTATGCCTTTGCAGTGGATGTCACCAACTATTCTGCAAGAGCATCTTCTTACCATCGTAGATGATGATGAAGCTGCTGATAATCCCCTAGATGATCTGCGATGGGCTTGTCCTGAGGACATCCTGCTCTCTGATCTCGTCGAAGATATTCTATATGATGATGAAGAGCTTCTGATCCTGCTGACAGAACCACCCGAGGGTTCCGTAGTATCGGTACAGGAATCTTGTGCTCAAATACCTCCCCACACGCGATCGTATGAACGTCAACTCTCTCCCATGAGCCTTTCACAGACACTGAAGGTCGACGCCCACTGGGTAATACAGGTAGATATCCTTTCGAACCCTTGGTCCAGGCCTGAGGCTTACGGTCATGTCTCCACGCGTAGAATGCTCTTAGGGCGGACTGCTTCTGGGAGGTGTGGTTCTTCGCTGCCATTCCGCTTCCGTGCACTGCGTTGGCCTTTGCGCGGGCTTGGAATTTCGAGGAGCGGAGGGTGTACTTCTCACCAAGTGATATTGCTCGATTGGCAGACCCCCACGCATGGCTCAACGATGTCTGTATTGACGACTGTGCCTCTCTTCTACGTGAAGCATTCGGAAACGTTGGACAAGCCTGCGCAGTCTTTACAACCTTCGAGGTTTCATACCTACGTTGCGGTGCCTACGGAAGGCTCAGTCGCTCGGCGAGGCGCAATCGGTACTGGGAGAGAGACATCTGGTTGCTGCCACTATATCAGGAGAATAGGAAGCACTGGACTCTCGCAGTATTAGTCTGCTCGCAGAGGACTATATATCATTTTGATAGCTTTGCGGATGAAGTATGCTGGAAGTAGGACGTTCAGGTAACGTGCTCTGTCTCATATTTCAAGGCTTGAGCCCCTCACCTACGTGTCATTTTAGGACGCACTATTACTAGTAGAAAATCTTCCTGGGCACAACACATCTACCTTTCAAGATGTATGGACGGCTTATCCCTTGTCCGTGAGTAGATCTACATTGCTTTCTCATAGGCAAGCATTCATCTTTCGCAGATCACCGCTCGACAAACAAATAGTTATGACTGTGGTTTGTGGGTGTTGGCGACGATGGCAGCCATCATGAAGGGATATGAGGTAACAGGGCTAAAGGAGCCTGACATGCCCGCTTTCCACAAGCTACTCTTATGTCTGGCTCTCTGTCTCCCAGGATCCGCTACAGCGCCAACATAAACAGTTAATTTCCATTTTTCTAGTATGTAAGGACAATATCTAGGTTTTGGCCCCGAGGAGTACGTGAGATAAGGTGATCAATAATGTAAATTCACTACCAATACATGAATATCGAGTGCTATCTATCGACTGGCTAACACAGAAACTGAGACGACCTCTGTGGCCAAGGGAGCGAATATCTAGCGAGGGCGCCATCATGATGGGATTCCGTGCGCGTTCCATAACCTCTTCGAAGAAAGGAAAGGATACAGCGACGAGTACCTTCTCCATAGAGCGTCTATGTGGCGGCACTAGCGGACAAATCTTCACAGATGTCCAATCCCAGCTCCAGAGCCTTTCAATCGTGACTGATTCGATAGTTTGTGTCCGCCATGTCATCGACTTACTTTTTCACCGCATAAAAGAGTTGCGTCAAGAAATCCTTGTGCTATCCATTGAGAAAATATGATTCCTTCCTCGTGAGAAAGATAGGATGAGATATTGTCGATGACCAGCTCGAAGTCAGGGTGGATGTGAAGGGGGAATGATATAAAGTCGCTGCTACTTTGGAAAATCGGAACTGGTCGGACCTTGTAGCTGCTGAAATATGCCACCATATGAATCGCAGAGGCAGAACGAAGCCATAGGCGACTTATGGATTGCCTTCCGGATGGGCGTGAGCCAAGATTATAATCCAAAGTCCTCAATGAAATTTGAGGCTGATCATGAAACCATACTGAGGTAGTCTTGAGGTACGCTCTTTTACCGTCAGCTATGACAATAGTTCCACAAATGTTCAGATATACCCACCAAATATGACCATGAGCCAGTCATGCTGGAAATATGATGCTACTCCCACGATCCTGAGGCATCCTGAGACCCTAGCGAGGTTATAGCTCGGTAAATCAACATTGACTGGCTTTCCTTGCGATGTTCTTCAAGTTCGCAGGGCCTGAAGCATCTTGATGACGGTTTGCCATAGGAACCTCGAGATCCAGCACATACTGTTTGGCGGCAGATAGGAAGTCTCTGGCATTTCAAACACACAAATCTGCGTTCTAACTTAGCCGGGCAAGGAGTCAGCCGTAAGAACCTGAGAGACTCTATACTCATCTTCCTTTAGCAGACGTTGGCAAATATAGGGCTAACACGTTATGCGATACACAGGGTGCATTGTTAATAACCGTGAGCTGATCACAGCCTTCTGCAGCTCGACCAACATGCATTTTCAGCTGGACAAAAGACACCACGGGCTTCACGGGGATCCAGGCGAGTCGTTTTCATGTGCATCATGCAAAAGAATGGAAAGCTAGTTAATGCGATCTGCATCCACGAATAGGAATTATTGTCAGATATGACATGGGAACAACTTCGAAGCAGCGTACCCTGTGGCCTCAGGCTCTAACTAGTGTCCTTCGTGACGTGAACGTGCCGAGCTGAGCATATAGATTGGGGAGAGAGCAAGAGGTACTGGCCTAGACACACGTCCCCATCGGTTTCAGGTCCGTGAATCGGTCGAGGAGGAAGCAAAAGAGCAATACTTGATCGTCACCAGTACATTGGTTCCTGACATGAAGATCCTGTATATGCTATGCAGGTCAGCTGCCACCGGATGAATGACAACAAACTTTAACCTCGAGGCGTAGACAGAGATCGGTTACTGTACACTCAGTATCCTGGTGGCGCAGTGTAAATATAATCACCATACGCCTCGACTGGAAGAGTGGAGCCTTTGGGGAAGGAAGCGTAGGTGAACTTTGTTGTTGGACGACATAGCCCCCCGGGACACGATTATGTGACGTACTAGCCAGTGATACAGAAGACGAACTGTAGATGATTTGCAGTGGATCAATTGCGCGACGCATGCGGTACGCGCAGGTACTTTAGCACGCGACGTGTTCACGGGTACATTGCATCCGCGAATAGAGTCCACTCGGCGAAGAGAATGTGATCCATTAACATGAGTGTTAAATATGCAAAAGCAATACAAGAGCAGCACCATCGGGAAGCGTCAATAAGCGAGGGGTTGAGGCAGAATGCCGTGGCCAGCTAGGAACGGAATGACCATCTGGATCCAGGTTATTGACAAAACTAACTATCGAACCTGGAGGACGGCTGCTTGAGCGAGTCCACAATGTGCTGAGTCAAAGAGCTTACCGAACCGTAATTTGACGCAGGGAGTGCCTACATCCTCTTGCTCACTGTCAATGATCAAGATGGGTAAAAATATAGCGAGCTTGAACATACAAAATGACCGTGCAGCCTAGGTTCTAGAGCAGTGCTACAGCAGTGAACGCGGTTCCTCAGGCTGGAAAGGCGCTTAGAAATGATGTGAATGTTTCTGGAAAGAGACTTGAAGAGTTATTCACGATGCAGTTAGTGTTGATGGTGGTTCAAGCTACGAAGCGGGTGATTGCTTATACTAGCTTGCTCAGAGTCGGCTCAGGAGGTGTCGGTAGTCGAAGCGCCCGCACTTTGATCGGAATGCGCCGTATCGGCCCGCCGCCGTGCAATGGCTTGGAAACAACAAACAAGTAGGTCGACCTGAACAACAACAGCGATTACATCTCTGGCAGCATGAACTCTCATCTCCAGCAACATATATTCTTGTGGATATTACTATGTCATTGCCGTGGCGTCAAAGCATTATATTTGAGTCGCTGGGCTTCCTGTCATGCATACGTTGAATTGAACATCGCGCCATGGTCCGTTCCTGCATCTAACTTGGGTCAAATACGCCTATCTTATCGCATTACATGAATGTATCAGCAAATAGCCAAGCCTTTCGCATGGTTTCATCCCAGCAAAACGAGCAGCTTGAACGGAGTGCAGTACAGGCTCAGGAAGGTGCGAGTCCCCCAGTCATATAACTATTTTCCCCAGCCTGAGACTTTTCGAGAAAATCAGGGGTGTACACCGGTATCTCTGGCCTGGAGGATGCTTATCTCTGCGGTGAAGACGGGAACGTACAAATCGAACCGCGGACTCACTTCAGCCTCGATCGACGGAGACCATGCTGTGCGCTTTGGTTCATTATACGCAGCGTTGATGTAGGTAGGCAAGGGCGTGCGGGACTCACGAGAGCCTTCAGCTTGGGAGGTACAGTCTTCAGAGGTGCTAAGACATCTCGTAGACCTTAATTGATGCCTGACTTCCAAGTATATCACCTTTTTTGTTCAATGCACACGACGGTGAGCAGCTGAAAAAGTGTGTTCGATGCGGTAGCACTCGTGTCTGTGCGCCCCTCGAGCTCGTTCTCGACGCGCACCCGCCCCGAGGGTCTCTGAAACGCAAAACCGCCCAGGGGCGGGTGAATAATTCAGGCCATCGAGAACGCATGCGGACATGCCAATATCTCCTCCAAGAGTCAAGACGTCAGATGCAAGCGCGGGCACCGTCACAAACAACTTACCCACCATTCCCTCAGCCCCGCCCTTCCAGCGCATTCACTCGACTTTTGGTCTTCTTCTATCTAAATGTACATCCATAGACTTGCGGCACCATGGACCGTGAGAGTGCTATTGATTGTACTCCCAAGCTCTCAGTTCCGCCGCTCGTAGATGGCCCCGAGATACCCTTCATTAGACCAAACTACGCTGTATACCAGAGGGCGCACGCAGAGACCATCGGTCCTGCTTCGGACAAATGGTGGGCAAAGGTACGAGTGTTACTGCATAGTATGGCCGCTTGAAGTCACAGCTTCCTTTCCCCACAGATGGCGTGTGAGACCTTGCATTGGGACATTCCCTTCCAAACCGTATGTCAAGGCACCTTTGAAGACGGCGACATCGCATGGTTCCCGCAAGGCTACCTCACCGCGTCCTACAACTGTGTCGACCGCTGGGCGCACCAAAACCCTGACATGGTCACCTCACGTCGCTTTTCTCACCTTAGTTCTTACCATCGCTCATCCACAGACCGCCATCATTTACGAAGCCGAC
>JANHOG010000005.1:0-53355 GCA_027627325.1 Phlebia brevispora
GTGTCGACTGGGCAACGAGCGGCCGTCGTTTGACGTGGCGGCGCCCTTCAGTCCTGTAGCATGCTCGAGCCTGCCCACCTCTCACCCGAGCCCCTCTATCACTATTCGTCTGTGCGAGCTCGAAGCCTCGCGCCTGCATTTGCTGACTCTGTATCCTTGAGAGTACTGTGCGTCTGCTCTAGAGTTCTCTGTGTTGCTTTCAGTCTGCTGACATGTGCTTCGTTCTTCGTCCTTCTCTGGACTTTTAGACTGCTGTCTGATTATCTTGAACTGCTCAATGCGCTCACAGATGCCGTAGAGAAGCTGTGGGTCAGCGAGATGGATGTGTATGAGTGGATTGCATGATGGATTGCATAGTGGATTGCGCATGCTGTTGGGTTCTTGGGTGTGGCAGGCATGGGTGTGGCGAGCAGCGCGGTGTGATTTTACTTTGCTTGAATGGATGCGCTGTCAGTAAGTAGTCTTCATCTAGTGATGCAGGATGACTTTGATGCGTTCCACATTGATGCTGTTCAGTAGGAGCGCGAAGAATTACAGGTACTTTAGAGATCAATTTCCCACTTCTAAACTAGTATTTATACATTTGTGCCTTGCAGCAACGTCATTTGTTCTCCTTATCAGAACCAGAATTGATGCTTACGTTCTCGCTGTCCTCGCCATCCCTATCCATATGGACTTGATCCCCTCCAGCTGCTCCAGCTACCTCGGGATCTGTTCCCCTAGCCTCTCCAAGGATTCTCGCATTCTCACCATTGTTACTACGACGACGAGCAGGCTGGTCAGCTCCGAATCCAGCTTGGGCTGCTCCGCCACCACCCATCATAACCATCGCCTCAGCGGCTTGAACGAGTCTTGCATCTTCATTATCACCTTCGTCATTTTGACTGCCGTTTCGGCGTCCTCGTTGATCCAATTCTTTGACTTGAAAGTACTCACAGTACTTGTTACATACGTGGTCCTGAGTGAAGTTGTTAAAGGCATATCCAAGGTTGCCGTCTGGAAATCCGTCGCCATGTTCTCTGTACGTTGGCATGTCATCAGCATGTCAAGTCAATCGCAGAATTGACACGTACGGAGCCGTCATGATCTGACAATCAGTCAGTAAGTTATCGCCGCCTAGAGTACCAGTATGAGAGCAAGATCGATTGTACACATTTAAAGATAGTACGTCACCTTGAAAATCTGAAACGTACATCTGCCTGTTTGTGTATATGAATTGGAAGTGTTGGACGAAGCATAAAAATTCGGCGATCTGATGATCATCGGAGGAAAGTCCTGGAAACGGCTTAGCATGGCTGTTTGACACGTATCTCTTGAAATCTCCAGCGATCTTCTCTTCGAGAAGAAGGACTGCTTTTCCTTCTGTTCCGGCAGGGATTGCGAATGCTGTGTGCACGAAACGAAGAGAGGGAATGTGAAGATTGGCCGGAGGAGGATGGCGAGAGCAGAACTCTTTCACATAGCTATAGACTGTGGTTAAAGTTGATATAGAGGAGGATATCACAGTACGTACACATTAGCCTCTCTCATCAAGGCATTTCCAATACAAGCGCAACTGGCCTCTGGCAGCATGAGTGCAAGTTCTTCCTTGACGTCATCATATCTTCCCCAAACCTTCCGGAAGGGTGGATAAGTCTTGGGATCTATTACGCGCTCTTTATAGGCGCGTTTTGCCACAAGATTGGCGATAGATCCACCAAACATTGCCTGAAGCGTACGTTCCTCCTCAGATCCAGAGAGCATGGGAAGGATTTCAGCCTTGTGGCACGTCTTGAAGGCGCCTTTAGTCCCGACACCCTGATCGTAATAAACTAGGACCTTGGCAAGAACGTATTTGCTGTCGGGGGTGATGCAGGCAAAACCTCCCTGGTTGGCAGCCTTCAAAGCTCGATCCATACTCAATATGGTGCGGAAATCAAGAGAAGGTATCTCGAGAATACGCATATCTTCAAAACTGCAGCGTACTTGATGGTGAAGATCAGTTTTGATTCTATTAGATACAGCATGTGACGTACTGAGCTTGTTACCCATTCTGTTGACACGTTCTTGTCCTCGCAAGAAGCTGTCTACCTCATCTTGACTGAGTACATTTGGCTGAACGCTCGACTTCAATGGGATTAGCACAGTGACTAATGCCATGATCATGTGCAACAGACGTACCAGAGACTCGGAATTAACATATCTTGCAGAGCCGCCATGCTGTGCAGCCAAACTTGAGGCAGAGATAGGCAATGTGCTGGAGCCTGCGGCGCGTGTCTGAGACTTCTCGTTTGCATTGCGCTCAAGACCATCCACCTATAATATTGGACAGGTGAGGTTGATGGCAACATGATATACATAGCCCGAACCATACCTGCTTGCGTTTGTTATAACTCTTGCCCCAAATATCCTGTCCTACCTCACATCTCTCTGCGCTTCTCTCGCCTGCCGGCGTCTCCCTTGGCTCACCGTCCTCCTTTTGCGGTTCACGCTCCTCGTCTTCAAGACGGTATCGACTCAGATCCTGATCTTTATACCATTGAGATCTCTTCTGGGTCGACCGTGTTGACGATGCCTTGCTAGTATTTGGCGTAGATGAGTCGTGTCCGTCAAACTGTAAAAATGCAAGTTAAAGTCGGTAAATAGGTACGTATTAGATGAACTGACTTGTAGAAGATGATATGACAACTCGTCATGAAGCTTGGCATCCATGACAAAAAGAATCTTCACTTTGGTATTGGCACGGAAGACAGGCGTCTGAGGGGCCTTGTCTGATGGCTGATAGAAGAATGGAGTAAGACATTGATCATTTGGAAACCGCGGAGGATCGGCATCAAGGTCAATATCAAGAGGTGTCTTAGTGCTCTTGTACATGATGAGAGTCTGGGTGTCTAGATGAAAACCACAGGCACGTTTGTTGAAGAGAGGCATCACGGTCTCCAGCCCCTTCAGACGCACTTGGGCACGCGTCATAGTGACTGAAATCTCTCTCTCCTCTTCAATATTCTAGGATGATGTGGTAATGATGGTTAACCGTGGGCTCGACAAAAGCCAATTTGCAACTTACCCAAAGGAGCGTAGTACCTGACTTCCCTTCCTTCTCGAAGTGCATCGCAAACAAGATGTTTACCTGACGTTGGCCTATCTGGCTGGCCACAGGCTTGGTGATCTGAGCTACGACTTTGTCTCGTTGGACTTCGTACTGACGATGTGCGCCTGTGTAACCTTTCTTCACTTGTGCTACGTTCCGCCGAATGGGAACGTCTGCGGGAGGCAGCATTTCACGCTTTTGACTAGAGGCTGGCATGTTCGACATTCGTTGAGCAGGAAAGACATGTGCTTGAGCAATATCAAGTAAGACAATCTGCATCTCAGAAGAAAAGTGCAGACAAACCTTCACGATCAGGATGAGAAGCCGCTCTCTGTGCAGCGGCACTAGCCTTCTCAAAAGGAATGGCACTCAAGTTTGGCCTCTTCGCCATCGGCTCTGTGGACGTGCGTGGCTCACGGTCGGTATAGACTGTGGAGTATATGAGACCGCAGTGAAGACATGAAGAGAATGATAACGCACCGTTAAGGTAACTGTGTTTAACCTCTGTAGATAGGTCACCTTTGCGCTCAGCCCATACGGCATCGTATTCGCGTTTATTGTTCTCCATTTTGTCAAGATAGTACTCGACACATGGAGCACACAACCACCGAGAAGTAGGAGGACCGTACTTAGTTCCACCTTGAACGTATTGAAACTCCATTTCCTCTGTACTGTACTTCTTGCTGCACTTCTGCCTCTCGCACACACGCTCCAAGGGGTCTCCATCTGTGAATACTACTCCTCCACCAAGATCCTGCGGAGCGATTGTACCAGGAAGCTGCCCGCGGGCGCGGCGATATGGGCGCTGATAGCCAGGTGGAGCAGGAGGTATGCCTGAAGACATGTGGACTCAGATGCTCGATGATGTGGCGAGTGAAAAGTGCGATGAGGAAAGATAGAGACCAGCGTATGGTGGGAGCTGCCAGACTATATGACATGCAAGTCAGCTCATTTTCCGAAGAAGCTGACATATTGCCCGCGGGGGACTCTGCAACGTCTGAGCTTGAGTTGAGTCAAGTGTCGAAGGGCAAGACCGCGGCTTCGCCGCTGCAAGCCATGTGGCAGAAATTGACATATAAAGCAACTTCACGATCATGTGATCGTGTTGCCGTGTAATTTGGACGCGTTTACCGCCGAACGACCTGCACCTTCCGGTGCTGTAACTGCTTTGCCAGGCGCGCCCTTCTCCTTGAAACACAGCTTGAATTTGCCTTGTTATCTTCTTATTCTTTTTTTAGCTCATTCAAGGCTGCTGAGTTCTCATACGCAGCTTGCTAAGATCTCAAGCTCGGGCAAAGGCTCCTGAGTTGCTAATTTTTGAGTGCAGACGCGACGACACGGATGTAATGCATCGATCCATCTTTCTCTAACAGGTATCATTCACTTCATCTTCATTTCTGGCGCGTTCTTCAGCAGATCCTTCGTAGTCTTGAGTGTGCTGAATGCTTTGAATGCACCTTTCATGCACGCACTCTTCACGGCTGATCGCTTCTCTCACACCCACGCCATCTTTTCTATTTTCACTTTGTCTGTCTATCGATTGCAATGGTCAACGAACATGGTCTCAATGGGAACAAGCCATCTCGTAAGTTATACAAATGCAACATTTTCGATGAAAGATTTGTCATATTTGCTTTCATAGCACCAGATGAACTTGTTCGACCTGTAATAGAGGACCTCGTGCGCCGTGGGTACAAAAATTGGGAAATTGTAGAGGAGCTTCAGCGAAAGAATGTTTACAATACAGCTGAATATAGTCTAAGGTAATACAATACTGCTAGACCATAGAATGATCTTATTAACATGTCTTTAAGTCTGTCGGTTCTAAAGAAGAAGCGGTCTGCGTGGAAGTTGTACTCATCCCGAGGCCAGAGTCACACTGTGTTCAGTATAGGACCAGCTGTGGAACGAATGCGAACGAAGTACCCTACTATGGGTGCTTTCAAAATGAAGCATGCACTGCTTAATGAAGAGAATATCAACGTATCAAAGTGAGTACCTTCTTTACGCTATTCGAAAGAGCTCAATTTGTCCCTCTTTACCTGTTTCTCAGGAAGATGATCCTTCAATACATGCAGGCGCACCATCCTGGAGACCTCGCTGCACGCAGGGCAAATCGCCTTGTACGTCGGCAGTTCTGGTGCATCGGTGTCAACGACGTCTGGTCGATGGATCAACATGACAAGTGGCGCAAATTTGAGCTGTACCTACACATCTGTATCGAGACATATTCATCACTCATCCTCTGGCTGAGGATTTGGTGGACAAACCGAAATCCTAGGCTCATATGTGGCTACTACCTCGACACACTTGAGGAACAGGGATACAGTTGAGTACTTTATAACGCCCAATTTCAGCTGCACTCACGACAGACTGTACTAGTCATGCCTCTTCTAACTCAAAGCGATCCCGGCACAGAGAACAACAATGTCGCCAATGCACAGACCCTTCTTAGACACCGTCAAGATCCTGATTTAGCCGACTCTCTTCAGCACAAATTCGTCGGTGGCAAACGAAATATCAAGCCTGAGATTGCATGGCGTCTCCTTAGGCAAACTTGGACGCCTGGCTTTGAAGAACTCTTGAACCGCGGGTTAGTTGAGGGCATTTACAACCCTGACGACATACTAGAACGGTGCGAACTTGTTGAAACCCCTTCTAGCTTGCGCTAACATTCTCACAGTTTCGTCTTTCATTACATCTTCATTCCTTGGCTCCAAAAGGAGCTGGATATCTATCGTAAAACCTTCAATGACACACGCCCACGGTATGATCGCAGAAAGATCTTACCTAGAGGACGACCCATTCAGATCTTTGAGAATCCGGAGAAGTTTCACACGCTTGACTTTGCGGTGCGTGGCAAGCTTTTACTTGCAAAGTAACATATTGACGCAGCAATAGATCATAGATGTTGAGCAAGCGGACATCGATGACATGCGGGCAAAATACGCACCTCCTGACGCCCCTTGCTTCGAGCTGGTCCCTCCACGATTTGCGGAGCTTGCCAGCCAGTACTATGCCAATACATACGGTGAAGGCGGCATGCCAGAAGTCAATAGAGAGAATGCCTGGCAATTATACCTTGAGCTGCTCGAATTTTTTAGAAACATTGAAGTCGAAGACGATAGTCTATTGACGGAGATCGAGGAAGCAGCAGCTAGGCCATCCGTAGGAGAAGATCCCGAAGATCTCGCAGCTGTACTCGATCTTCCAAGGCCACGAGGAATAGAGAAGGTAGTTGGCGGTGAAGCAAGGGTTATTAACGGAAAGCACCGCAACGTAGGTGGTAAGCTTATTTTTGAGGATCAGAACAATCAGGATGAGGATGAGGAGGATGAGGACGAAGACACAGAAGTAGAGTTAGAGTTCTTTGAATGGAGTGACGAAGAGATGCCAGGAGCAGACAATGGGGATGAGGATGAGGAAGATGAAGAGTATCGTTGACGTACCATACAACGAGGATCCGCTAGAATACAATAAATGTCATACCGTAGTTGTCTGCTGCCATTTCCATTCAATAACTCATTCTTCCAGCTTGAACTGAATCAAGGCAACCTTGTGATGGCCGGTAATCTCGGGGCATATAAGTTGATAACAGATATCAATATGCAACTGCATCTACAGCACCTCATGTACGTACAGCATGAGTATCGTGATCCTCCTGGGGGTATAAGGTGTTGAACTTAACTGAGTTTGCCGCACATGACTGTAAATTGTGGGGCATAAAACTTGATAGCATATGCTAATGTGCAAACATATCTGCATCATATGAGTTTTATACCATGAAAGTATTGTGATCCTCTCATGGGGAATAGGGTATGAGCTTCAACTTCGCAGTGTGAGGTATGTTCAGCACATTTGGCATGCTGCAAGAAGGGGCAGAGTGAGGATGCAGATGTGGATGTGGGCATGAAGAAGGAGCATGAAGGCAGTGTGGTACAGGAGTGAAATGCGGGAGGACACAGAGGAGAATGCAGAGGGTGAGCAGCGAGCATGACAACTTGGGCTACTTCACTATATCAGGCAAAGTGTGAGCATGCATGAGAGCAAGAGTGCAAGTGCAAAGCAAGCGAAGAAGACCCTCAATCGCATGCATGTGCAGTGTGAACAGCACCAGGGTCAGAGCCACGGCGTGAGCGAGCATGAACAAAAGCATGAGCATGAACAGCAATATTTGCCCTGCATGCGCACTCCCCAATCACGATGAACTCTGGTATACACGGGCACAGGCACGGCCCAGCAGGCATGATGGATGAAGACATGGGCACGCACTCACATGGCCTCTGCGGTGGCTCATTTCTCAGCGACTAGTATGGCATGGGCATGGAGGACATCGTCTCATGGACGATCATGTCTGCACACCTCGGCGTCATCCTGCTGTCTGCCACCGACGCCTCCGCCTCTGCCAATGCCAATGCTAGCACTGACGGTACTACTGTGACGCACCTGTGCAGCTCTGCCTTGTCCTCAATGCACTCAACGCACTCGTCATTGTTTGCACCTGTCGGCGGTGCATGTCAATGTCCTTAATGGTGGCAGTGGCACAGGTGGTAGGAGCGGAAACACTCCGCCTCTGCCAATGCCAATGCTAGCACCAACGGTACTACTGTGACGCACCTGTGCAGCTCCGCCTTGTCCTCAATGCACTCAATGCACTCATCGTTGTTTGCGCCTGTCAGCACCATCAGCAGTGCACGTGAATGTCCTCAGTGACAGCACAGGTGGCAGGAGCGGAACAGCGCACTGAGGAGATGAAGACAGAGTGCTCGAACTGCGGCGCGATGCACAGCTGCTGCTGTAGATGCATGGGTTGAACAATGAGCTGAATTATGAAGCCAGGTCACACGATAAACGATCAATCATTATGAACATATTTACATTCAAGTTGGCTTGCTGCCACTTACGTTCCTCTAGTTCCTCTAGCTAATCGTACATGCCTTGGCCAGCCACCGTGTGCTGCACTGTTTCTTCTGCCAACTTTGCGCTTACCAGGCTTGTGCCTTCCTTGCGCAATACGGGCTATACCAGCATTTTCACGGTAAACCAGGGTTTGCCGTATAAGAGGGCTATTTCGACAGACCGATAAGCTGAAATGAATTTTAGCTGAGCCAATGACTAGATCAAACTAGGTCAACTCAACGTACATGGGTCTTGAAGAATTTGTAAACAGAAGGCGCGCAATCCCGCAGAACTCTAATGGGCCGACCACAACACCTCGTGTGTTGTATATGACATGAAGGAAGGTGCTGCTACGGCAGTTTGGTACATGATATAAGGCGTCGACACTGTACATGCAAGGTATCAACAGACTGAAAAATATTGCAAACTCCGTAACTCACCTGGGGTTTACATATTTGCGTGTACGGCTGTCAACTGCACTCACTACATTGTCAGGAAAATTTGGAGTGATAGACCAAAGTGGTCTTTGTGACTCCGTGTACCCTCGCCATAGCTGGGGTTGCAGTTTCTTTCTTTTGAGTTCGGCGGAAGGAAGAAAGAGATCGTCTCGATATCGAGCAACATTCAGGTGCGTCTTGGCATGGAGCCAAACTATCAGATCACCGTGGTTGAGACTATGCAAGTTACAGAGTTAGATGAAATTTACCCTTTCCTTCGAAGGCAGCAGCTAACAGATCTTTGACACTCAATTTGCCGCCAAGTGCCAACCACTCCTTCTTGCCAAAGATCCAGTGTCCAAGGTTGATGGCCCGGCGGCCCGACTTCTCCAGAGCCTGTTGGACATATGTAGGTTCAAAGACGTCAAAAAGCTGCGGTATCTCATCTCTCAATATGAATCGATGTGGATGACATGCCGAGCTTGTATGAAGTACACTCTGAAGTAAGAGAAAAGTTGGAGAATGCACATGACGTCCTAATTGCAAAGCGTACCGTATAATCCAAATATAGCTGGTACATACGTGAGGGAATAAGTGTTTGAGTTTTGCCATAGACGTGCATGTGTTGCGAGAATTTGAGACGTTGGTCATTTGTAGCGGCCAGAACGTAGCCATGATAAAATGGTTTGAGAAAGTCGCTACCACATTTGAATCAGCACAATCATCGGTATAAACAGGAAAATGACATACGCCAGACCGTCGTATGCAAGCTGTACAAATGTCCAGAATGCTTCGCATAGACGGGCAACTCGAGATGGACAGTTGAACACTTCATACTCCGTCAAGAAGACAGACAGGCCTGATGAAAACATGCTTTAGCACAATAGAATAGTGAGACAAAGATATATCACTGACCGGCAAGAAAGAACACCTCTACTACAGTATATACACCTATGCCAGCGAACACTGTACGTGCATCTCGGATTGCGGTAACAGCGAGGCCACCTCTAGGGCTGGTGCTTGCTCGTCGAACCTCGATCCATTTAGCAACTTCACTTATGAATGCTTCATAGTCCAAGTGTACATCTGGAAGTTTGTACGGCAACTCTGCAGCACTATGAACCCAGTTGGGCTGAGACGACATCAATGAGGAGGGATTCTGAGTCACCGACAAGATATACGTACAGTAAACACCAAGTCTTTCGAAACGAAGGCAACGATCGCGATACCAAAGTCGAAGGCCAATGCGACTCGGAAACCACGTCTCTAAATAAAATGAGTGGGAGAAACCATGTATTGATCGTTCTTGAGGCTTACATGGCAGGAAACCTTGGCAATCTCTCCGTCCCACTGTCGCCTATTATATACTTGACATGTTGTATGGGTCTCGAGGTGTGCCTAGCAGGCATTAGGATATATATGAAGGAGACTACAAAGGACACACCTGAAAAAAGAGCTCTCCCATGTTGAAAACAATCGTGCGAGGTGTCGATTCGACTTCTTGAAGGCTGAGCGTTGACAGCGGACGATATTGAAGTACACGTCGTTTGCGCCGCCGTAGCTTATGCGGCAAGGAACAAGCCGAGTAAGGCTGGCCTTTATGATCTACCCATGTGCCGTGAACTTCGCGGTTAACTGACCATGGTTCCGGAGGATACAGAGGCCTTTGCTCTGATTCATCACCAGTAGGAGGGCCTCTGGCATAAGTATCTGTAGGAGAAAGAATGAAAACATGCCCTTGTTTGATCCTTCGCTTCCTTGCTACCAGCTGCTCCGCATCTGTAGCATCAGCCCATAGTGCTTGAAGAGGCAGTGCACGTCCTGCAGCTCGGACCCTGTCAAACCACCGTTGTATAGTGTGAGCTGCCACTAGGACTTCACGGTATTCAGGCATAGGAATGTCATACAGAGGTATATGAGAGAAATTATTGAAGGGCGGATGTTGCGGAGAAGAAAGTGTACGGTCAAAGAGACGTCGCTGCGCACATCGACGACGTCGTAGCCTATAGCCCCATGTCGGTGACTGCGGTCGCTAGTGATCGGGGTCCGTAATTCCCATTATGGACCCTAAAGCCAAACATCCCGCGGCTAACCGGCCATGCGCGCCAAAATTCATCCGTAACCTAAGCTCCACCATACATTCTCCCCTCGCTGCTTCCTGGCCTTCCCATCTACAGCTACGCAGTCGCAAAGGAGAGCTACCGCATCGTGAAGTAGCTTTTCAGATACACGGTGTACGTCCTTGTGCCGGTGCTTCCGCTCGTCTCCGCCAATCATCAATTGCAGAGTCCATTTGCATCCGCGCATGCCGCTGCGTGTTTCAGCGTCTTGCGCTGAAACAGCATACACGCCTCCCGCGCGCCACGACCGGGAAACTAGCAAGGAGGTCAAACAAACGCGATCTATTCACTGTAGTCATACTGCTGCATCTCCATGTAGGCGATTGAGGACCTGGAAGCCTTCGCCGAGGAGCGATGACCGCTTGCCGAGGCGTTTACGGTCATGCAATCATTGCCGCCTGCAACAAAGTTCGTCGTAGGTCGTATATAGACCCCGTATGGCATGGTGCTGCTGCCCGTCGACGCGTAATATTGCGCCCGTTGCATCTGCCCGTAATATCACGAGTGTGATCATCGAGAGAGCCCCGCTTGCAATCGCCGCGCGAAGGTGATGGGGCTTCGACGATCGCGAATTTAGAGTCGGGGCAGATGTGGCGTGAGTATGCGCCGCGCGAGTGCATATGCTTAGCGGGGCCACTAGAACTAGAAGACAGGAAGTCCTGCGCGTGTTGAGCCCGCAGGACTTAGTTGGCGGTGTTGAGGCTCCTCATGTTGCGCTTCCAATCTGCAGCTGCCGCGCGATTTATTGTTCGCCGCTGCATCGAGGATCCCTCGCTCGATGCATCACAGTTGAGCGGGTTCTTGTAAGTTGGCAGGCATATTGCGGACTGATCGTCACGGTGTATTTACGATATCGGTGATTGGCGACAGCGGTGGAGTACTTACTGTGGTCCTGCACGGGATATTAAATATCAATGTCTCGCTTCACACATCGACGGGGTGCTGTCAGGCTGTTAGGGGATGAATGGATGCAAAGGGGCTTTCATCAGGAGCCCGGGGACGTGGACGGACTATCGGGCGGCGAGCTCGGAGCCGTCCGCCGCTACGATTCGCCATGTCGCCATGTTTTCGTACTTGTGTGTGTGCTGCTGGGGCTTCTAGTGTGGTCGCAATTGCGCATGCCATCATGCATCCCCTCTACTACCGATCGTGAGGGTGCGAGACATCCCTAGCCTACTATTGCCAATGATGCTATCGATACCCCATGCGCGTCGTGCGGGACATGCGTAGACAGACACAGCATGCCGTGGCCTGGACTCGCTGGAAAGAAGCTCGAGCCTCTGAGCAGTACCCCCATGATCTCTCGTGATAGAGCCCAATTGTTCCAGCAGGCCCCGGTAGTCAAGCAGGCCTGCACGTGGAAACGAAACGGTTGACCAAGATCAATCTTTGCTGAGCAGTAATCGATGGCGGAGGACTTCATGCAATGGTCCTCTGCTCCATCAAGTGCCGCGCCTTGGTGGGGAAAGCGGGGTGATTGTAGTGGCACTTACTATGATGTCGGATGTGGTTGGCTGCGCAAAGCTTGTTTGCATACAGGCGAGTCTTGGCCGCGAGTCGAGATGAAAGCAATCTAATATCTGCAACTGACTTATCGGAATGAGACGTGCGCGATGGATGCCTCGGATGTAGTACCGCCTCATGAGCTAGCGGTGACTGTGAAAAATCAATAGCCTGAAGCACGTTTGTCTAGACTGGCGTATTCGAAAGAGCGGCACTGGATGTTCGCAGGCTCCTCAATGTCCGTCCGGAACCTGGATTAGAAAGTACTCGGGGAGGAATTTCTCAGGCGGCCGAGTCGAAGACCTTCCTGATAGTAGAAACGTTGCACAGGGCTGATTGAATGTTGGAATGTTGTCGTCCAACTTCAAGCCGTGTTCGAGCTGACGCCACACTATATGGGCGCTTCGGGTAAGTTGAAAGTCCGCGGCTACCATTCTCCGGCTGAATTTGGAGTCGAACTTCGACTCTGCAGACAACTTCGAACTAAACGACTTCCTCCGCGACAAACGACTTAGCGAAATGTTTCCGCTGCACTGCTGTTGACTGGTTGATAGGCTGCGTGTGTACGTTCCGCGGACGTGTATCAGACAGCTGATCGTGAGGGAGTGTCGCCGATGACCTGCATGATTGTCAGCGGTTGGGCTGTTTTAAGACGTCAAAGCCCATGTTTTGCCCGCCAAACAGCATACGACTACATCCCTGGAAAAATATATACACCATGTGAGTGAACAGCATCTCCTCAGGTAATTAAAATACTATCGCCTGTTTCAAACTTCGCTACTGACGGAGTAAGCCGTTCGAAGAACTTTTATCCTAGAGTACGCGTCGAACGTCGCGAAGATCTCTGCAGAACTCGTCAAGTCTTCTATTGAGAGCGAACTATCAATGCAAGAAGACTGTCTCTGCTGTCCCCCTTGCTATTTGCGTTTGTGGTTCTTCCAGGTAACTTGCCCGCGAACAGCACTGCCACGGGTGCGTATCGTCCCGCTCAGTGGGGTCATCTCTTCCAGGACCACTCGATTCACTAAGCCGCCTCATTTCTAGGTAATTTCGTCTAGCGGAACTTTACCTGGAGTCCGTGCTTCTCGGTGATACTGCACGGTATTGAACCTTCTCCGTGATATGCAAACCAATGGGAGTCAGAGGTTCTCATGTGCTGTTACAGCATGCCATCTTGCCAGCACAGTGAGCACTGGCAGCTAAATTAGTGCGTTTCAGCGTACGTCATGTGTTATACGTGCCCAAACTGCTTTCGTTGACGGTGCGCTTTCCAAGTCTTAGTTGGACTGAGCAATGCGCTTGCAACTGATGATCATTGTTTATGCGGTCTAACACTGATAGGAGCTCCATCTAAACGATCTCAAGGCGGACTTTACATTCCTCCATCTGTACAAAAGCTTAGATATCTGCTCCCGCCTGCCAGACTCCAGTCTAGAACTTAACATAAAGGTCCTACAGACGACCGGGGGCCCATGATAATACCAGCGGCTTTGCCCCGAGTTCCTGTATGGACCGGCTGCAGTTCGCGAGTATTAATGCTACAATATCCGTGATCAATGCTTCGAACATCGGCAACATGCCAGGTGACATACATAACCGTGCGTCCCTCATCCTTCAGCTGAAACCTTCCTACTTCCTGCATGCGTGCGGCATGGCTTCCAGAAGCCGCTGCTATACTAAGACCCTATCTCAGGGTCGCTCTGCCGTCTATCTTTCAATGGTCGTTTGCGGGTATGTGCACGTACCGGCTCATCGTCCCATGCTGTATTCATTCTAGATCAGATCCGGAACGACGCATTACGTGCTGTCTTTGCTTTCTGTGGGCGGATGTCAACCGGATCCACTTCCCCGCGCGTCCTTCAATTCGCAATCGTACGAACTCGAGTCTTGTGCGAGGCGCGCAAAGAGGGTCCCGGCGGTTTCCAGCGGTTATTCGTGCCGTTTACAATTGCGGTCTTCCACCGTAGCTTAGTGCCTGAACTAAGCATTCTGCGGCTGCTCCGGGTGCTCGACATGCACCGGTATACGTCCGTGCATTTCATTGCCTGTTAATGTTTCTACTCGTCCAGAAAAGGAAATTGTTGTATTAGGCCACCGGGCAGCGGGGTGAGACATCGGTATTGGCCACAGGTGAGAATCGACGTACGAATGGCGCGGGATTTTTGTCGTGTGAAGCATGGTGTAGGCCTGACGAGGTGCGTAAGTTCGCCCTTCCCTGCCACGGTCTTAAGGAGAAGCTTCACGTCAGGGAAGATTCGTACCTGTACCTGGAATGCACAAGGTAGACCATATCAACGCACTTTTTCTACCACGCAAGCATCGTACGATCGTGTGTAGTGCATTTTGTCTTCCCTGGCCGAAGAAGATGCCGGCTCGGCACATGCACAAACGACAATGTCTATACCCCCTTGTAATGTTCTTATGGGATGACAGTGAGCTTGGTGGCCTTCGCAATACGACGGTGAACATAATCCTTCGCATGTACACTGGATGACTGATGTCCTCTTCATCTAGTGATCTCTAATCAAGGTAAAGTGGGCTCTCTTCAAGCACTTGTTGCACCTATGCAGCAGCGTGGAAGTCGGGAGCCATGAACGCTATATGACATTCCTTTTAATCACGAATGCTTCCTGTCACAGTTCAGGGACAAATGTACTGGAGTGTAGAGTGTCTCCGCTGTGATACGCTGCCAATATTTACTAGTATTCCTGGGCAGACTTTCAACGGCTCCGAGCTAGTCAGTGCGTGTGAGGTTCGTCTCGACAGGGCGCTCACCGTATCCTTCGAACCGATCTGATCGCTATATGTAGGTAGTGATCTTGACGCGGCTTCTGGACCGGTTCGTTCTCAGCGGCTGCAACGTCGTCTTTCTTCAGCGTGACGCCTCAGAAAAGAGACGCAGGTATATAGATCATGGATGGGCGTTAATCTGACTTTTCACCTCCTCCATACCAGTGGCGGTCCCCAGAGATGGCTATGAAATTGCCGACAATAACTCGATTGATCGCTGTCTACTCGACACTAGCGGTGCTCGCCTTGGCAGCGATCGTACGGCCTCCAGACTCGTCCGCCATTGCAAAACCTGTGGTAGATCTGACCCTGAATAACTTCTATCAGACCGCAGAGGGGACGTGGTACGTTGGCCATCCTCTCAACTAAAAGCCACCGGGCAGCCCTAATGCATTCCGCAGGCTTGTGAACTATCGTAATTCGGACCCGGAATGCGCTTGCTGGAGTCATGAGCTGGAATCGCTGTGGGACGACATAGTCAACGAGATTAGAAAGGAAGTGGCACACGTCAATCTGGGGCAAATTGACTGTGCGGTTGGTGCAGAATTCCGTAAGGGATTTGCATTCTTGTTGTCTCTTACAGTCTCTAGCTCGACACTTATTCGATAACATAGGCCTTTGCAACAAGGAGACGGTAGTTTACTGGGCTCCACAGATGAGATTGTCTTCCAATGGCAGATTCACCTTCGGGACTATAACACCACCAGATCTCCATAAGTTGGGTCACCTGCTTCTCGAAACAGATCCTGCCGTTCGCAACGCCACTGTGCAGAGAAATTTGACTCGCAAGGACTCAAGAGCTAGGATGGCATATCAGACGGCATTCTCTATGACAGCCGCTCAGCTAAGGGCTGCATATTTTGATCAGACCATTGCTGAGGGCTTATGGTATGTATTCGCCTCTTAAGCCTAAAATGACACTTACACAATGACTTTTAGGTTCGTTGAATATTATTCTACACACGGTTTTATAAGCTACACGAAGGACTTCATTCCAATCTGGTTCAAACTTGCGGAAGAGATCAAGCAGCGCAAGATCGGAGTCAAGCTCGCTAAAGTAAATTGCGCTGTCAACAAGGGTACGATTGATTTGACGAGTGAGCGGACAGAATGTTGACTTGTCACCGCAGATCTTTGTAATGCAAATGGAGTGGATGCATATCCTCAGCTGAAGCTCTACAGGGATGGACAGTTCGTGGAAACGTTCGAGCAGCCGCGGGAGTTGAGCGTCATGCGCTCTTATCTCGAGGATCACGCCATGTCGTATATGGACAAGCAGCAGACAACACTTGGTGTCGAGGAGTTCGTCCCTGAATCAACGCTCACGTTCGACTTTACGCTACCGGAAGAGCTCCCACTGGCACTGGGCGAGCCCTCCGAGTCGGTATAAGGCTCTCTTCTGAATTTACCATAGCTGTCATTATCTCGTCCTGCAATGCTTGCATATATTATCCCAAAAATACCGTATTAATGTACAAAGCATAGAAATTGTTGAAATGTGACTATTATCGACCAGCCAGTCGGTAACATCAAATATCACTCACCTCAACTTCTACCTTTGCCATCTTACACAATTTCCCAGATAGGATAGGTATTACGTAAATAGCTGATGCCTACGGCGTTTAGCGAGGGCTTGAACTCAGTCCGAGGCTTCAGACTCGGGCTGTTGACCATGAAGACCCTGCAGGAAACCAGGATATGACTAACTCTGGGTTGCATTGTTCTGAATCTCTAAATGCGTCGGCTGCAACATCAGCCCTAGTTTTATCGAACGTCGCCACACACACGCACGCACCGAGTTCGACAGCCTCCAGAGTGCGTCTTTCATCCTCACGTTTCACCTCTACCACTTACACATGCGCCGCAGGAGTTTTAGAAGCCATAGTTCATCAAAGATCCTATCATCATGTGTCCATACCGCCTCACTGTCAATGGCGCGCTGTAACTACTTCGGCATACATTCCGACTCTTTACGTTACCTATTGCTGCTATCGGGCGGCCGGGCAGGATATCGATCACAGATGGAGGGTTCGATACCACGTGAGGCGCGACGCAGTCCAGAGAAGGTGTGTAACTTCGCTGTTCTCTATTGCGGTCTTGAGCAGTAACTTGACATTGGGGAAACTTTGGACATGGCACTGGAACACACAAGCTAGTCGTATCAGCATCCCGTCATACTTAACCTGTATGACGCGTCGTAGCCATCATCACTCAAGGAGAAGCACAGCCTCAGTATGCGTGTATGAATACACTCATGTTTTCACTCGCGGATTTTCTCAGGCATTATCAGTCCGCTTGGCATCATCCTGTGTGATAAGTCTCACACGAGCTGCGATCTTTGACTGATTTATCGATCTGAGCAGACCTGAATTGCACCAAACCAACCTTGGACAGCCCTGTTCGCAACGACATATCCGCACAGCTTCTAACGGAAGGAAGTTGACAGCCGGTGCAGCGTGTAACCGCGCAAGCTTACCACTCCCTTAGCACCGGATCGTAATCCGTGAATGCTAAGCTATGCGCCTCCTTGCCGGTGAATCATACCCACCTCTACAATAACGAGCCGTAAATGGCGGTCAAACACAGCCTCTGCATTTGGGCCTCACGAGAAGCAACTCGGTGACACCGCAAACACTGCCCACGAAGGCGATGGTTCGCAATTATGTATCTCATATCAGTGATTCAATTACCGCCCTCGCGACCCCCATTGTCCTTTCAAATTCGGCTCGCCAGCAGCTTGTATCACCCTTATTACAGATTCGTGATCTCGATCGCGGTCTGGTGTGGCCAATGTGTACAACAATGTTATAGATGCTCTCCACAGGATACGAGATACTGCTTACCAGAGCGTGTAACGTCAAGACCAGCATATATCGCCAACATTTTTCACTCAGTCACCCTTCAGCGGCTCAGTAACGTTCGCTTTTACGAAGTATCTTGGTGTCAACCGATCTGATCGTTGTCTGCAGGCAGTTCGAGCGCTTATCGTGAATCAGTTCATCCGAGTCTGTTGGCTAGCGGCTGCACCGCCGTCTATCTGCAGCGTGACACAGCAAATGAGATATAAAGGGAGTTTAACTGGTCTTGCATCTCCTCCTGCTTTGAACAGTGCTCAGACGTCGTGATGAAGTTGTCGACATTGCTTCAACTAACCTCTGTCCCCTCGACACTAACGGTTCTCGCCCACGCAGCGGTCGTGCGGCCCAAAACCTCGTCCCTCAGGCCCGTGGTAAACTTGACGCTAGACAACTTCTATGAAACCGCAACCGATGGTGTTTGGTAAATGGTCCCTCCTCTATCGATTCGTCTGCTGCCGAGGATCACTGATATATTCTACAGGCTTATTAACTATCGTAATTCGGATCCAGAATGCACTTCTTGCACGGAAGCTGGCAATGGGACCTTGTGGGACGACATTGCCAGAGAGATCACAAAGGAAGCCGACTACATCCATGTAGGCCAAGTCGATTGCGCACTTGACGCAGAATTCCGTAAGACATTTCTCATACTATAATATATATCCCAATACTTATTCGATGGCGTAGGCCTTTGCAACAAAGAGCGGGTGGCCTATTGGGCTCCGCAGATGAGGATGTATTCCGGCGGCAACCAGAGGAGCATGATCCTTGACCCAACTACTATTCATTATCTCGGTTACAATCTTCTCAAGGAGGACCCTGCACTTCACAATACCACGGAGCCCACTCACAGCACCACCAACGGCGCGGCTCGGCCTGCTTGCAACCTCACCGCGGCTACTCAAAATGCCACTGCAGAAACAGCAGCCTTTTTTCAACAGCTGTCTGCTGAGCTCACGTATTCAATGTGGTTCCTTACAGTAAGGCATCTGACAGCGGAAACCTTCAACCAGAGCATCGCTGAGGGGTTATGGTGCGTAGTTCCTCTATAAGCTCAATACAGCGCATACTTAACAACTACCTCTAGGTTCATCGACTACTACTCTACAAATGATTTTCTCAGTTACACTAGGGACTTCATGCCGGATTGGTTCAAACTTGGGGAAGAGGTCAGGAAGCACAAGCTTGGAGTCAAGGTCGCTCAAGTCAATTGCGCTATCTCCAAAGGTATGAGCGCATCATTTCATCAATGTTATATAATACCGACTTACTGACTGAATCTGCTTAGACCTCTGTGACACAAATGGAGTAGATGTGTATCCTCAAATCAGGCTATACCGAGACGGGCAGTTCGTGGAGACGTTCGAGCAGCCGCGGGATCTCAAAAACATGCGCTCTTACCTCGAGGACTATGCTAGGCCGTACATGGAGGCACAGCAGACGACACTTGGTGGTGTCGAGGACGTCAACTCTGAACTGACGTTTGCATTTAATTTCACATTGGCAGGACTCGGGCTGTGATACCAGTTTGTAAAATCACCGTAGCGACTCATTTCCAACCTAACTATACATGTAAATTTGGCGTCATTAATGACGAATTGCTGCTCATGGACCTATAAGTGAGGTAACTGATCATGTCGCTGCGAACGGCCTGTCACGGTGCTGTAGCCTCGCCTACGAGTTTCCTAACACGGTATTACGTAAGCAATGGTGATGCGCCTGGGCGCGCGTCTTGAGCGTCTAGCGATGATTGCTCTCGGTGAACTCGAGCGCACACGTTCGCGACGTTACAATCTCCTCGAAGTTACTGACGACGACCACGACTAATTCGGCGACCCGTTGTACATACTCTATACCTCCATATTACATTTTACGCTTGGTAGCTGAAGACTCTCATTGATATCGCATTTGACGGTCACTCATTAAGACGGTTCTCACTTTCCCCTCCGTCACGATGCTCGCTGCTGCAGCCTCTTTCTTGGGTCGTACAAACATCTCTCAGTCGTACAATATCGGTGCAGTACACAACGGCAGTAGATCAGGAACCCCTGCACCAGTAGGCACACAGAGCGCGCTACCTCCCGCAGCACATGCTACCCCCTTTCATGTTGGCCCATGGCGCGTCCAACCTGCGACACACAAGGTATGTTTATGTATATCACGCCGCGTATGAGGTTCTTATACTTGAATAGGTGACTGGCAAACGTGTCAGCGTATGGAGCGCCGATAAGAGAAGCACAGAGATTGAAAGGATGAATCCTGTGTCCAGAGAGCGAGTCTTGGAAGTGTTGAAAGCTGAAGTACGCTGGCATCATTGTTCTGTTGATTGACGAGCGTTCAACGCGTCACTAGGCCTCAGCCCTTTCAAGGTTACGCCATCCGTCGATCCTAGGTAAGAGCATCATGTATTAAGACCTCTCGTCGACTCACGAATGTGCATACAAGAGATGGTTGAACCACTGGAGGAGACGCGAAGCGAGCTGATTTTTGCCACTGAACCCGTCCTGTCCTCCCTGCACTTGTCTATCCCTGGATCATTGCGTCACGTTCCGTTGGTGGAACTTGATGAAGTCGAAGTCAGTCCATACTCTGCCCTGACAAGATCGCCTACTAACCTCTACTCTAGATTCAAAAGGGGATATTGCAATTATGCAAGGGACTCACCTTCCTCCACGATTCTGCTCGTCTGATACACACAAATATCACGCCGGAAAGTATCCTCATCAACAGTGCTGTCAGTATCATTCAGTAACGCATCTTTGCCCTGTATATGCAGACTGAGGGGTGCCGCTTTGCAGGGTGACTGGAAAATATCTGGATTAGGTCTGACTATCCCAATTAGTCGACCCGATGGCACTGCCTCGCACTGGGAGTTCCCTACTTTTGACGGACGTTTACCACATTACACGCAACGATCGTTTGACTATATAGGTCAGTCAGATATATTTCTATCTTCTGCGATAGTACTCAAATACCGCCAGCGCCCGAGTATGCATTGGACGAAGTCTTACATCCTGCCTCCGACATGTATTCCCTCGGATGCCTCATATATGCGGTGCATTGTAAAGGATCCCCTCCGTTCAAAAACCATGGAAGTATCGGCGGGCTTCGAGATAATGCAGGAAAACCATTAACAGGAATGGAGCGATTAGATCCGGATCTAAGAGGTAAATGGTCCAAGCCGTCGCGATTTACTGCAAGCAGCTTCTCACTTCCCACTTATTCCCAGTGTTGCTGAACTCGCTCATCACAAGACATTCGCACAATCGTCCGTCTCCATCGACGCTGCCTACTCACGCGTTCTTTTCTTCTCTCCCCATATCCACACTTAATTTTCTGGATCGTTCTACCTTTGCAGCAAAGTCGCGAGAGGAGAAGATTTCATTCATGAAGGGTTTGACTAACGTTCTCGACCGATCTCCGAAGGTCTTCGCATAAGGAAGATACTACCATCGCTACTGGAAGAGATGAAGGATACCCAGCTACTGCCATACATTCTTCCTAACGTGTTTGCAATCTCGCAGATCCTTTCGCCCCCTCAATTTGCGTCGCTTGTCCTTCCGAGTCTCAAGCCTTTATTTGCCATTAAGGAGCCTCCACAAAACATGATTACTCTGCTGGACAATCTGCAGATGTTGCAAAACAAGACTGAAAAGCTTGTATTTAGAGAACGTGCGTTACTATGGATTCTTTTCGTGCTACCATATTATCACGCTCAAACGCCCCCTAGACGTATTACCTCTGGTCTATAACGCGCTTGAGTCAGATCATGCTGTTGTCCGTGCTTTTATGCTCTCTCTGTGGATCGCTATTGAAAGGACAGCAGGTACAAGAACGTGCTTTGAAGGCTGTTCCCGATTTGTGCGAAACCATCGATTATGCAGAAGTCCAAGGTGTCCTTTTCCCTCGTGTCGCTGTACGTATACGCATCTCGTGGCTCTTGCTGTTATTTTACTCACCGATTATTGCCCAGCTTGTCTTCACGAAGACTAGGATACTCTCCGTCAAAGTTGCCACCTTGACTACGTTCCTCAGTATGGTTAAGACTTTAGACCAAGTAAGATGATTCTGCAGACAACTCATGCGTACACTAATCATGGCCTCAGTCGAGCTTGACACAAAAACTTGTGCCTTTACTGGCTAAGATCCGGACAAAAGAACCTGCGGTCATGGTACTTCGTCTCCTATTTCCTGCAGCCCTTGGCTCAATCTCTCCCAGATGTCTACATTGGCTGTACACGAGGCAATGGGGATGAAAGTAGATCGTGAAGCAGTGGCAACGTTGGTTCTACCACAGCTATGGGCTATGTCCATGGGTCCTTGTACGCAATTTCATTTACTTGGGTACTTTTTCGAAGATCCTCTCATGCTTTTCCTCAGTACTCAGTGTCTCGCAGTTCAAACGCTTCATGGAGGTCATCAAGAAGCTTGGGGACAGAGTGGAGAGGGAACATGATCAGTATTTGCGTGACTCGCAACGGATAGAGGACCGGTCTGCTACTTCAGGAAACGGTACAACGACTCCTAATATTGGGGCTGGCGTTGACTTTGAGACCCTCGTTGCCGGCGGATCTGCTGCTGTGAAAGCAGATACGACAATTCAATCGACGCCAGGGTGGGAAGACGATGTATGGGGTAGTATATTCAATGGTCCCGACGTGAGTACACCGTACACGCTGCTATCATTCGTCATCTCATCGCATCCGAAAGCCTGTCGCAAGTCCACCCATGCAAGCTCCAGTACCTCCCGCCCAACAGCAATCGATGTCCTTACCTTCGTCGCCGTTGGCAGCCAATTCGCCGCCTCAGCACACACGACCACATGCGATCACACGTTCCAGTAGGGGCTTGGGAGCTACGCCAATATCATCTTCTTCATTCAATTCATCAGCATTTTCCCCGCCGACCCAGTCTCGACCCTCCTTATTTACACCAGCCAGGTCGTCGCTGTCTGCTTCGAATCCGCTCAACCCACAACCGCAGCGGCAACCCACATTGTCACAGTCCCAGGCTCCTCCTGCACCTAACTACAATATCTCACTGCCTCCTGCTCCCATCATGTCCTCCGCATCGATGGCCCCCATGACACCATTAGCGTCCAGTGGCCCTATGGCGTCAGTAATGCCCACTCCCGCTGCACCGCCAGTGTTCGCAACAAATATGGGCGGCATCTTGGCACCATCGAGGCCTGCACAACCGTCATGGCCTACAAACGGCACAGCGAAACAATTGAGCAAAGATGATTGGGGCGACTTCGACCCGTTGGCTTGAGGATAGTATATCGCATTGGATGGCGTCTTCCGGTGGTCTGGACTGTTATATATGCGTATACATAGCTTATAATTTATGGAACTTTAGTCCGCTTTCTCCCTTTGCACGCCCTCTACTGCACGAACTGGCGCCGCAGCAACGACGGTCTCATAAGCCTTGGCTTCCGAAGGCACCAATAAGTCCACGTCGACAGGTTTACCCAGTAATGCTTTCAGTACAACCAAAGCCCCTGGCTTCGAGATAACGAGGTTGTTTTCCCTACAATTCGGGCTGACTATGCCTGTAGGCTATCGTCAGTTCCGGACAGCAGAGGTATGGGGGGAAATGATTCACAAGCCGCGCAACCGGTCTCGCATGGACATGATTCCACAGTGTTATGAGCCTTGATCAATAGATCCGAGACTAAAAAAATCAATGAGGGCGTTGTGAATGAACACGACGCCAATACACTTACCGTGGTCAAATGCTTTCGTGGCATTGCCGCCATTGCGGCCAGCAGATTCGTAGAATATCAACCTACGGTCGTTCAATACAGAACTATATATTTCTTCTGGTTGACTCACCTCGCGGGTCTTTTTCTCTTCGTCTCAGTGGACTTGTATTCCTTCTCGGCGGCCTTGCATTCCGTACCCATATCATCGGCAAGCGTGAATCGATTCAGGAAGGCATGCTCCGCGGCATGAATAGCCTCGGCAGGGTTCATAGAATTCGCTTTCAGCAACTCCAAGGTCGCATGAGGCACATCCATCCAGAGTCCATTGGCCTCACGCCGCCATGGGGGCGTCTCGACGTCGACAGCATCAATAATCTTCTTATCTCTGAATATCAGGCGTGAGCAATGCACATGTCGTTATGCATGTTCGGAATTCTCACCTGACTTTGAAGTAACCTAAGCAGAAGGCACGATAAGCTTGAGAAACGAACCGTAGTGAATCGAAGTAAACATACCGAATACAATCGTCATTACGTCGATAGCTACATGATGTCAGTCTTCGAAGACAAATGCGTACTAACAAACGTACTGCCGTAGTATGCAAGATGAGGCGAGCCCCTGATCTCTCTAATGCGCAATGTCTTGGATGCATCAACATCGGTGAAATCCCTATGACGCATCAGATTGATCATAGACTTCATAGATACGACAAACCTAGGCTCTGTGGTCCAATTGACGTCCGATCTTATTAGCTTCGCCATCTTCGAGTCATGACTGACTTCCGTTATCTAGTGACAAATCAACATTGAAGGAAGAAACAACTGCTCAGGCGGAGCATACCAAGAAGGTTACCCCCTGATGGATGAACTACAAAATATTTTAGCTTTTGCACTTTATTGTTCAGGTCAAGTGACGTACCACAGCGCCCTCGTACAACTCAAAGAGAGCTCTCGACATCTCCATCTGTTCTAAGATGCGTGCGACGCCGCCAGGTTTACCGACCCTACTGACGTCAACGACACAGTATTCGTCTTCATTGCCTCCACGCAACGATATATATTTTGCCGGGTGAGGCAGAAACTTCGGATGGGTTGTATACCTGAGACTTTGAGTACCGATAACGCACGACTGTACTGAGTCACATACCATCCTTCGTCGTCCTTAATGAGACGAGTTTCGCATATTGCCTTGAAGGAAGGTCCGAAATACTTCTCGTCGTCCATACTTAGAGGCATTTCTTGACCAGCACATTGCAGATGCGCTTCAAGGAGAATTTTATTGTCTATGTCAATGCTGATCTCATCAAGTGGCTTCTCGTAGAGCTCTTCCGGGTGAGCGATGTAGTGTTTGTCGATGGGGTATTCACTGCCAATAAAGACAGCCAGTGAGTCCCTGGCACGACGACCAGCTCTTCCCGCTTGTTGCCTCTGTAGGTGATGATTAATATGTCGCAAGAGGCCATTGAAGTCAGAATAAATATACTAACGAAACTTGCTACGCCGCCTCTGGGAAAACCGAACATCATGACGGCATCGAGTACCCCGATATCAACACCCAGTTCTAGGGCGTTTGTGGCGACAATTCCTAACAGCTGGCCTTCAAAGGCTTCTTTTTCGATCCGCCGACGATCCTGAAATCCGCTTTGTCAGACACATTCTACTAAATATAGCATGGACGTACAGCTGGTGTATACCCTAACGTTGGTGAATGAGTGAAGAACGCTCCTGCACAAAGACAGCATAAACTTACCACCTCGATACGGCATGACTCTTTCCAAAATGTCTATTCTCCCATGCGCTGTCAAGTCGGCCCTAAGCGCTTTGAAAAACTACGAATGACGAGGCTGAACAAGGTTTTCAAGGACAGACGTTGTGTGATAAACACATACCAGTTCGCACGATTTCCTGATCTTAGTCTAAAGTCAGCACATTCAACTTCATCAAAACGTGAGACCTACCGTGCAGAAGATGATGATTCTGACACCACGCTCCATGAGGAATCGAGCCAAACACACAGCCTCCGTAAGAGAACTTCTATGTCCCATAGAAGGATCGTTGATATCAACCAATGGAGGCTCCCAAACGATAAACTCCTTCTCGCCAGACGGTGCACCATCTTCCGTAATCGCTCCTACGTTCTGGTGGTCCATTCAGCAATTAACGAACAGATTCACAGCTAATGATTTACCTCAACGCCAAACATCCGTGTCATATGCAACGCTGGGTTGGCGATCGTCGCACTGCAAGACACAAACTGGACTCGTCTATCTGTGAAGAAGGCTGAGTATGAACGTCCCTTGGTATAGCGATAACCCACACTCACTTCCCACTGCTGCGCATATTCGTCGAAAGCGACGCAGTACTTGCGCCACATGGCTGCGGGATATAATGAGGCACAGAGTGTTAAACGAATAGTGAGACGGTAAGCACCTGCCAAATGTGCCAATATAGTAGTGTAATTCATCGACAGCAACAAGTTTCAGATCCTTCAAGAACCTAAGAAGCAGGTAAACGTCAGACCAGCGTCGCATCGATAAGGAACGTTGCTCACCTGCGCCATTGTTCCTCGTGAGGTAAGATGGAAAAATGTAGCATATCCTGACATCATGGTTATTTCCGCCTCAAGACGTACTCTAACGCCACGTACGAAGTTGGTGAAGATAACAGAGGCGGTCTCGCGAATAGCTAGCAGCCCTTGTCAGTTGAGCTATGTTGAGGACCGACGTCGAACTGATACCTCTGCGCCCTGCATCTAGGGTATCGCCATCATACGTATCCACCTGTTGGAATGAGTCCAGGTGTTGCAAATATTGCTGAAATGGTAGACAGACTTTAATATGTTCTAGTCCCGGGCAAGCGAACAATAACTGCTCTAAAGCTTTCTTCTGATCTTGAGCAAGAGCCTAGCGATCCACGGTACAATTTAGTATGCAGCGGGTCATAGGACTCGCAATATGCACCTTTGTAGGGTATATAAAGATCGCCGTAGAACTACGGTTCTCTTCCAAGAATTTGAGAAAAGGAACCTGACGGGTGATCATGAGCAAGCACGAATGCCATCTCTCTGAGGACAGCACACTTGGTATATTATACTCTTGCCCGAGGCAGTACTCGTTGATACAATGACATGTTCGCCTTGGTCCAACGCATTTATGGCGGCTACTTGATGGGCATAAAATGATGTAATCTTCCTTGCATCTCGCAACGCTTGCAGTATGTTATCCGAAAGTGGGGTATCGAGAGTGGCTAATTAGATTTGTCAGGCAAGTATAAATAAACCGATTGGACGACGTCCATTTACCTATTTGAGCTTCTCGTGCTTCAAAAGTCTTGTGGTATCTCATCTGGCCTACATACCAGTCTTGCATTTGCATTTCCACAACGATTGATTCAATCGGCAAACGATGGTCTGGGTCTGGTATGACTTTCGTGGAATTCTGTGAAGCCGTCTTCACCGTTTCAAGAGATGACTTATTGGAAGGGTCGATAGGGATATGCTCGCGTGCCGCCGCCCGCACGAGTGCCACAGGATCTTCCTCGTCTGGTATAGCTTGAATTAATCTGGTCGTAGACAGTGTGAAATATGCGTGAGCGGAGATTCACGCTACCATGAGCATTACGCACTCGTTCACTGCCGATATGAATATTTCATTTCTCTTCTCGATGAGCTTCTTCGTGGCCCCAGGCGAAAGGGATGCCGGGAGGACGAGAAGGCTATAAGCGTACATATGGTCATCTGCTGTATAACAACGGGAATCCAAATTTACCCTGTGCCAGAAGCTTTAGACCCTCTTGAGGGATCTTCAAAATCAAGAACAAGGACGTGTTCTTCTTCCTCTGCGGCGTCTGTGGAAGGGCCTGCACTCCTGGCAGAATCGAAGGCGGCATACGCTTCGTCTTTCTTGTGAGGTTCGTGTTGTCGCGAATCTTCGTGTATCTGAAGCTGAACTCGAGGTATATATGCGAACTGAATTAGGTTAGGCAGGATAGCCCTGCAGGAGCGACCACTTAGCAACTGCACAAGAGGCCATTATTGGCAGCTTACTTCAATTCAGCAACCTGTGTCAAATCTAATGGTCTATTGCCTGATTAATAGACAGTGCATATCGGTACATATATTTAGCTCACCTCTTCAGAAGATTCTCCACGGATTTCCTCACGAGAGTGAATGTGACCGCAAGACTTTTCCTTGACGAAAAGAAGGCCAAAACGGTATTCAGGGCCTATTGACATTCGAAGTCAGGGACAGCCCAACCCATCATGAGGTAGCTTACCTTGAAAACCTGAGGAATCAACAGTAGAATCAATCAGGACTAAACAGCTGAATAGGTCCAACCTTATATAGCTGGAAATATCTGTAAGCGAATGGCGTGGTAATGCGGGAGTCTTCCGCACACCTCGTCAAAGTACTCAGGCCAGTACGGTTTCATAACTTCCTTTCCTTTGCTGTTACTGCGGGACGTTCGCTGTCGCTTAACCGACGGCCCGGGACTTGTTGAAGTCGCATCCTCCGACGGTACCTCTGCATTGGTTTTCCGTTTCCGCTCTGTCTTCTTGGCTGAGACGTCTGCAGTTTTCGTTTTACGTGGAGGCATAAGGAAGATATGGGTAAATCGGAGGTATATTTGCGAGGTTACGCAGCAGATGATGAGAGAGCAATGGTGGAAGTTATGTTTGAGGGTCGCGTCCAAACGCTCGGCTCGACGCGTCGCTTCATGAGCGCTCCGCTGGGCGTTTACGGGTTTCGTCCTCTCTTCCACCTGCCTGCTGCGACGGTGAGCATAAAACATTTCTCGCCATTAATGTGACTACGGATTTTGGAGCTGACATATTGTATCCCTGGTCCTTAAGGTTATCATGCGGGCCTCACTTCCTGCGTGCGTCAGAATGCTCACGCGGAGCGAGCTCAAAGTCGAAAATCAATCCCGAGTTATACCACGACCGCTAAGCGGGCCTCTGCGTTCAGACAGGAAGAAGCCAACACTTGTCCAGACTCTGCGTGCGCAGAGAAAACGGGAAGGCGAAAAGTTTCCTTCGAACGTCCGCATCGAACCAGTGTTGCAGCGACATGTGCTAGCGAAAGTGGACCCGGAGATCAGGAAACAGTTCTTGGAGATGTTGAAAGAGCACTGACGTGCCGATGCGCCATCGTATACTGGCTTGTTGATGTGAGTCCCCCCCTCCACCATTTTTCACTCCTCGAGTTTCTCACTGTGATATTTGTGGACACCAGTGTGTACATGTATTTGTCGCACGGTTCACTTTATTTTTCTGGAACATTTATACCGTTTGCACTGAGCATAAGAAGAGTATGCTACGAGTATCGAAAGACGTCACCCATCTGGAAGATCAAGAGCCCGTAGATGTATCGTCGAAGTTTTGATGAATGAACATTCCACAAGGGTCTACTCCAACGCATATGGAGAAGGGATATACGAATAGCAGTCAGAACGATGCTAGTATTCAAACGCATGTTATAGGCACATGCCGTTTACCCGACTTTGGAGGCGTATATACCCCGAGGGCCGCGAAACAGTCCGCGCCACGACAGATGATCATCATGACATCTGCCCCGGGATTCACTCTGTTCCTTTCTTGCTCCCTCCGGAGTCATTGTTGTAGCCGGTTGCTGTGCATTCCCCCGCTCCTCTTATTCTCTGTCGTATTCTCTGAGTCGACCTTGCTATCCTCAGCTTCTCCCGGCCTCCATCTCAACACCACTCACTATTCTACCCATCGCCATGGCCATTATTGTTTGTGTTTTCTATAGCTCAGCAGGCCATCAAATAGCCTCCCGGTCACGGTCTCTTCACTCTCTACTTCCACCTCGTACTCCTTTGTCCTTCACTCAGCCACGACCTTGTGTTCCCTTCTTCACTTTGGCTTGACTATATCGCTTCTACTACTTTATCTCTGTTACTTCGATCTTTCGCGAACCTCCTAGAAGAGAACACGAAAATGCATTGATGAAGAGAATCTTATACTGCAGGCGTCCTCGGCGGATGCTCCAATGTGTGTGCCCTCTGCAGCGCTGGGAAACCCAGGTGGCGGCACCTAGCTGTGAAGGATATGCTACTAGATGGGGTCAAATTGGGCAGGTCTTTTGTCTTCAGACGTAAGTCTTGCGGAAATGTACTTTTCATTTGCAAGGTGAGATACGAACTTGTGCCTATGAACGAGTACTTTCAAACAATCAGCAGTAATATCTTCGGTGGGCGCGTTAAGAAGCGTATTGGGGCTCAACCCTTTATATCAGTCTCACGCTAATCGCGTAGCCATGTACGCTCTATGACATCCGTGGCATTATTTCTGACCTACATACATCAATTCCAAGTGTGTCCGTACTCAGCAGAAGCAATCTACGCACAATAAAAAATACAAACAGAAAGTCATCTACAATTCAGGCGCAAAATCTTCTACACGCTGTCTTCCTTCCTCAAACACCCGCTCCAACAAGTCGTTGAATCTTTTCTTCCATTGGACGTGAATGCCGTGCCCCGTACGCTCCCATTCGACAAGTTCCGCTTCTGGCATATGTTGCTTCAAATGGATACTGTTGCTGGGCCGTACAAGGTGATCTTCATCACCCGTAAGAATGAGCACCTTAGGCACACTCTTTGATATGCGGCGCAGTCGATCAGGGGACATATAATGAGTCAGCCCAGCAGCCATCTGGGATATTGTGCCCATGAAGGTTTGCGGTCTCGTAACGTCCATGCGCTTGCGATAGATCTGTCGAAGGTGATGGTTCGGTGAGCTGGTCAGATATGTTTGGGAAACACACACCTCAGATTGCACTTCTCGATTTGTACGACCCTGAGGATCATCTTCTGCTTTCGCGTCGAGCCATTCTCTAGGGAATACCATATCATGTATCATCGGTATCTTGTCTTCATTCTGCAGTCCCGGGGTGAGTGTCAGTCTGGAGATTTGTCAATGGACCTCGCGTGGGAACTTCGTCGCCAGGAAACTCGCCTAGCTAGCGTTACAACACCTTTCCGCTGTCCTTCTCGTTAGTGCTAACAGCGGAAAATGTTTCTGATAATGGTACACACGGGTGGGAAATTGTTCCATGGTTTGCCTCCAGCAGTCGTCACGGCTAAAGTTAGTGAAATAATACGCTCCGGTATTCTGTAAGCCAGTTCTATTTGGAAAATGCTCAGTTGCCGAGTTCGTCGGAATACGTAAGGATGTGCGATGCAGACCTTGGCCAATCATTCCTCCTAATGAGACAGCGACGACGTGTAAATCGCGATGCTCGGTCCATCCGACATAGTTTAGAAGTGTGATGGTATCTTCCGCCATACCACTGGTCCTGCACGCGTAGTGAAGGTCCATCATCGGGAAGACTTACAGTGAGGACTTACGTATATGGTCCTCGAGGCGCGGAACTGTTACCCACACCTCTGTTATCGAATACCAAGACTGAATATCTTGGGATGCGCCCAAAGTATTCCACCTGACCTGCCCATGCGAAGGAACTACTGTTCATTCTGAGTGAAGTAGTCCGATTGTCAGGTAAGATTTGCAGGTACAATCGAAACTCGATCTAAGTTTTCGAATCTTACCCCATAATAAAAATAATCTTCTCAGGTCCATTGCCATGTTGTTCGAAGTACAGTGAGTGCTTCTCAAAAGGATCTCCCTTGTTGCGAATACTGGAGACTGGACAGAGCCCTTTGCGAACGCAAGTCTCGGGATCAAAGAGAGTAGGTAAATCAGTCGCTGCTGTCTTATCAGCGTTCATGGAGGGTAGTAAAGACGCAAGGAGAGAATTGACGATAAATCCTAGTCCCGTCCGCCCAGCAGTGAGCAAAGATGGTGGTCCGAGACAGAGTTCTCGGCTGTAGTTCACTTGAATGCTTTGCCGGTGATGTAGCCACAAGCGCCGCGGAGGACGCTTAGTAGAGGGTAGGCTCGCCCCCATCCGTTCTTTTCAAACTCCGCTGCGCTCGTGAAAAGAACGGCTGGGCAAATTGGACGCGGTTCTATATACCCCCCCTTTAGCGCCGGTTCTCAGTCACCACTTCAATGGGTAGCGGCGAAGGCAGCAAGATTCATAGCATGTACATAATGGAGCTTCGGTAGCCTATAGTTACAGGTATTGCAATCTGCAAAAAACTCAATTATGCGCCTTTCATAGACTGCGCCAGCGCGACATTGCACTGGCTGAACTCGAGGCTCATCCAACAAAAATCGGTTTCACGGCTCGAGATGAGGAGTACACTCGAAGAGCACAATACCATTTATGAACGACCTTACGTGCTTGACTAGAATATGCAAAGAAAACTCTAGGTCAATATATTATTTTGTCTGAATAATGCTCACTAGGTTTCCGAGATTCCATGCATCCGGCGCGCGTGAATGTGTCCATTTCCAATCGTCTCTGGTCATCTCGGCAGAAGGGATTGAAGGTGCAGAGCTGTCGGAGGAGGAACGATATGGCGCCGAGGCCGCGGGGAGTTTGAGGCCACATTGAATTGCTTGCGAGATGGAAAGGCGCATAACGGCGGAACCGTTGGGATATGAGTCGGATCACTAATAAGTGATTGTTTTCGCGTTCGGCGGACATACCGAATATCTGAAAATCGAGGTGCTAGCTCACGATAATAGAGAACAGCGGTGGATTCGGGCTCACTCACAACTTGTAGCGCATGATTCAGGCAATAGAGATTGCGCGGAAAGTGCGCTGATTGCACCCTAGAATGCCCACGATTATATATGGTCAGTTATCCAGAGGGCTTCGGGATCCGTGAGTCGCACAGGACGAGAGCTAACTTACCATTGAATAGACAACAAATTGCTGCATTCCGTGGTTTATGCTGAGCGCGGTAACTCAGGATTATGCCTGGGCGCATAGAATATAAAGCACTACTGTGATCTATAAGCGATTAATAGATAAGGGCGATGGACATACCGCTACCCAAGGAAAAAAAGGTCGGGTTGAGTACTAATTAGTGCGTAGCGTCAGCGATACAAAGCAGCTTTCATTAAAAAGCAGAAATTACGTACGTGTATGGATAGACCTACATTTCTTCCATTATGTAGCTGTCCTCAAGAGGCGTTGTTGAAGCTGTATTGCAGTCGCTGCTCAAGGCGCGATGGCGGTCGGAGGGGGGGTATATAGAATCGCGTCCAATTTGCCCCGTCGTTCTAGCGTCTTGCCTGGTTTGTGGTCCGCTTTCATGTCCGACGTCCAAAAGCGGTAGCATTTTGTCCAAAAGCAGTAGCGCTTGACCCGAGGTAGCGGCACCAGGCAAGACGCTAGAACGACTGGTTCCACGAGTCTAAGTAGAGGGCCCAGCAAGACGGCGCAACAGTTTTCTATAAGCGCCCCGTTGCAACTGGAATCAACGCGCGAGTAGTAGTCACGGTCTCCGAATACACGGTTTGACCAAAGTATGAAGGACTGTGCGACGTCTCCCGATCACAAGAACTCAAGGTTCTCTTCCTATTCGCGTGCAATGTACCAGGTTCGGTCGAGCGGGAGCGTTAATTAAACCCAAACTGTGCGTTGTCTCAAGCATGATTTATGCGGGGTTCGCGATTGACCCATCTCAGTCGAATAGGTCGCACTCGATCGTGCTCCCTTCACACCGTTGTTGCAACCTGTGTCTTGTTTAGCGGACGGGCACAGACGATAATTAACTCCGTATATCAATTTATTGAAACGACATACATATGATCCGTATCTGATGTAGCCATTGGCCTCGAGGCAAAGTCGTGCATCCAGATACCACGCGTATACAAGGCAATGCTTGAGGGGGTACTAGAGAAGCATCCGGCAGTGCATACACGCGCTGTCGGGTTCGGCATGCAGCGCTCAAGCTTTGAGCTTTGGTCTTGTCAGTCCTGACGCACCTAATAAGGGAAGTAGAGCTCTCTCACTTCATTAAGAGTAAATGATCTTCATCATATTCGACAGAGACACTGTGTGAAAGGTCTGACGACTTGGAGAAAGGACCTCTTCAGAGTGTCCACGCAGTCGTCGTGAGTTCGCTTTTTTGCATGCTATGCGCTCGTCGACGTCATGTGACACTCGTACTTTCTAGCTACGTCTGAGGTCGTGCATACGGCGCGCACTGGCTTCGAGACTGCGGGGTGCTTCACCGTTGAAGCCCCGCTTTGGAGGAGGTGTAATGCAACTGCTAGCGCACTGTCATATCCTGGATTCGGTCCGACGCTTCTGCATCAAGAAAATGTCGTTACCTTAGATGGAATCCTCAATGAACGCTCTTGTTGGTGGCTGTCCTGTTATTGTATTAGGTATACAAGGTATTGCCTCGGCATTGCGTTGCTGCCCTTCAATCGCGGCTTTCTATCTGACCGTATGTTCTGCGTCAAATCCCATTGTACCCGGTTTTCATTTCATAGCATTACAGCACATTGACCAGTAAGGTACTCTATTAGAAAGCCCGGTTGTCATGGTGCGACGCAGAAACTGGTGGATAATCAAGGCGAGGGTTGAACCCTCACCATCAGTCCATGGAACTATATCCAACGAATGATAGGTGATATGGGATTCTTGTGGCTGACTCTAAATTTTGCGCTGTCCGGCATATATAACCATTATCATCAAGGAACTCCTCTCTCCCTCACACCTCGCTGTGTACATTGCTGTCCTCCCCATCCACTGCCCCATGGACTACTATATGCCACCGCAACTGCAGCAGGTATGCCATCATCCCCCGTGGCAGCGGTCTTCACTCACGCATGACACAGCAGGTTCAAGTGGGAAATATGTACTATCTGGAAGATGTCCCGTCAATGCCCTACCGGGTACCCAACCAGACCTGGGCCGAGCGACCTCCTATCCCTTTCTACTGCATCGACGGACAAAGAGGGTTTCCGCTCTCAGATGCTTTTGCTCGAGCATTTTCAAGACTACAGGACCCAGACCGCCCAGTATTTGAGCCTACAACCGGCGCGAAACTGACTTTTCATGTACAGGTGAGGCACAATGTCCCTGACCGCCCCCTTGCCCGCACTGATCTGGATATCGTGTCAGTGGGCGGAGTATAGCCTGTTCTCCAAGGCCAAGAATGTTGTAACGCAACGAAGGTCGTGCATTACTTCGATAAGCCGCGCAAAGACCGCCTACGAGGTTGCAAAAGTGGTGAAGACCTTCATAGATCAAGTACGTCACTATGTTCGTTGCCTCCGCCATTTTCTGATCGCACTCCGGTTCTCCAGAATTCTCATCACCCCGTTAGCAACAATTATTGGCGGGTCGGGCCTGGTTTCATCGAGTTGGATCATATTTACCTCCTGGAACTGAGGAACACATCGGTGGGCAGCTATCAGGCGGTATTGGCTGTCGTACGCCAGGCCCCGCCCCACTGAGAGGGTGGGTTGGGTCGGTCCGTGGGAGTGGGCACCATAAATGTCTGTAGCTAGCGGATATTCATACCGTCATCGCCATCTTATTACAGTCTAGTGCCGCACATCGAATAATGACGGATGAGACGATAATTATTTGCTTTTTAGATGTAGCGATGATGCACGCGATCGGTAGCATGTGTCACAGTCTTCTAGTTGTCGCGGTTCACGTCCGCCTCCCCGTATTATGAGACCGACACTCTTCATTGTTCCATCTGGAGATGAACAGGCTGTTCCAGGGAAAAGAATTCCGAACGGTGAAGCGCCCTCCTAGTAGTCTGATTAATACTCCAATAGCCTCCTTACACTGCAATCATTCATACCTCTTTGTTCGTAGTAGCAGCTGACAGCACTCCAAATACAGGTAACATAGGGAATTCAGATCTCGTAGCATAAACGAGGACCGAGAACCTTAAAACCGATAAGTGGCGATTCTCGACAGCCTCCCTGATAGAAATTGACTGCCGGCGACTGCCTCAAGACACATCACCGACATCACTGCGCACACGATGGCTCCTTGCTAGACACAAGAGGTGAGGCGCCTCGCTTCGCTCCGGCGCCTCCCTGCTTCAGAGTCAATAAAGGTTAAATACGAACAAATAGAGCACAACGAATTGGTGTCATCTGGTTAAAGTACTAGGTATATAGCCGACTGCACCAGTACTGACCCGATGGTATGCTCATCTGATCAAACATATGCTACTTCATTGCACAAATAACACTGGCTGCCAACTTCCTCGGGATACTTGAAACAGCTCCGCGAGGTACAAATTGTCGAATCGAATTCCCTCGTGTAGCGTATCTGCAAATCGCCACAGAGGGTCTGAACATGTGGTACTAGCCTGAGAATTTTCCTGGCAGTGCCCAACACATTAAGCACTATCCATGTGGAAGACTGCGGTTCTAGACTCACTTCAATCATGCCCAGCACCGCCCGCGCTACATAAGTTGCGAGTTTCCCTTTCGAAACCGGCTCCCCACGAGCGTTCTTGATGTACATTCCGCTGTGAAAAGGAGGATAACCCGGCCACTAGAATCTTCTCAGGATCTCGATGAATTCTCAGTAGCGGTGAGCTTACGAGGATTCTGCAGGTAATTTTCTGGGTCGGGATATTTTCAAGAATCGGTGCATCCCAATCGCCGAACGTCGGTAGGTTTCCCTTAAAGGCACTCATGAGATGGACACCTAAAGCGTTGTCCTCCGCAAATGAGACCCTTGTCTGATGATACAGCTTTTGACGGGCTTCGTAAACATTCTGCGCCACCACACAGCCCCGAAAGGCCTGCAGATTGTTGAGTTGTGAGTGGTTCGTGATTCTTACGTTCCTCGGCGCCTTGTTTAATGATGGAATTTTACATAAGTGCAGCATAGCATGAGGGCGAAGACATACGTTACCGGTAAGTACCGGAGAGGGTCCATTTGCAACAGGGTGGTGCACGTCGCGTCCATGTCCCTTCTCCGTGAAAATTTTAGTCGCAGGTGGAGGATTCGAATGATCATGATGCGTCGTCCTCGGAGCATTAAACACACACGGATCTCCGGCGAAGAAGCCGATCCCTGGCGCAGCGTTGGCATGATAGCAAAGCGTGTGGTTTGACATGATTGAAGGCGGCGGGGAGGTTAAAGTTCCTGAACTATTACATGGTAAAAGACGAGGAAATTTGGCCTTTTATTGCGAATCGCATCGCCACTAGGGCTTGGTTACAGAGTGGCACGGCCTAGAGATGACACCGTTACAACTTTCCCAGAGAAGGTGGCGGATGCAAGCTCTGAACGTTGAACGGCCAGCATCTAGGACCCGACATGTACAGGTGGTACATTACGTACTCCAAACTTCAGGTGGACGCTGGTACAGACCACTAGAACTTGGCAGATACTATCAGAAGATGAAAGCGCCAGGCGGCCACGAGCCGCATATCGACACAGGTTAGTACAACCGCCTTACATAAAGCCCGTCACCCAACGCCGCGGCCACTAATGGCGCCGAGGCACTGGTAGATAGAAATCTTCGCCTTCCCTTACGGTTCAGCCAAACATAGCTATTTCTATGCCATCCCTGGAGCCTACCGCATCGTGATCGCAGTGTGGCACTGTGTACAGCTTCAGATATCGTATAGCACGTTTATGGGCCATGTACCTGGATAGAAATACACACCTTTATATCTCCAGTGAAATTGACCCTGTAATTCAAGCGGCTTCTCAGCGGACTGTTCCGTCGCCTGGCATGCACATGTCTAGATACGCAATTCAGTGCGGTATGATGGAAACATAGGTAGATCAATGCTATGAAAGTTACAAGATACGTAGTAGCCAATCTGAAGAATATAAGAATATACGGGGAAATACTCAAGCCCTCTTTCCATTTGTCTTAGCCTTAGACGAACTCTTCTTCTTCGGACGCTCTGAATCATCGGATTCATGTCCTTTGCCTCCCTCGGTGCGTTTCTTGTCGGCTAAAAGAGTAATCAACACAGTTCGCTTGAGTTGATGGGTATATGCTGACCTTTGGCTGCTTTCTTTTCAAGTTCATCCCAGTCTTCACCTTCACTTTCGTCATCAAAATCGGACCCACTGCCCTCATCGTCGCTAGCATCTGATCCGTCGTCGCTATACTCGCTCTCGCTCTCGGAGCTTGAGGATTCCTCGAGATCCTCAGCTGCGTATTCGGACTCAGTTTCGGACTCGTCCTCTACCTCGCTCTGCGACAAATCAGTACCCGTCATCAATGATGCCGGTATGCTACTTACCTCTTCCACGGCAGTGCCTCCAAGGAAGGACCACCCGCCTTGCTGGAAAAAGTCGTACGGGTCGTCGTTGATGGTCTTCATGATAGGACCCCAGTTCAAGTTAACTGGACCTTCGGCCAAAGGAATGTCCACGGAACTACATAGAAACAAACGCTCTGGTTAATGTCGACACACGAAGAAGAGTAACAATTTACATACTCTAGCCAGTTCTTTACGTCGTCAAGCTGCGCGCTCGGGATGGAGTTGATGTGCAAGGGGGGCTTCGTGAAGTCCTTGAAGACGAGTACCATATCAAACTGCTTGAGTCCGAACTGCACGCGCTCCAGTGATGCGATCTCGATGTCAGATAGTGTGACAACGAGGAACGGTGGATCCGAGAGATGTACCAGACATTCCGTAGTGGGCTGCAAGCGCACGTTTTGACGGATCGGTACACCCTCGAAGGAGAGCTCTCGGAAGGGGATATCAACTTCGACAGTATCTCCGGTCTGACAAGATTTTAGGAATTAGGCTCGCAAGAACGTCACCGACACTCACGGATGCAGTCGCCGCTTCGGCTATTTTTTCGGAGAACTGCTTGAACTCTCTATTGAGCATCTGTCTGCGCTTGCGCTCTTGTTGCTCAAGTTCGATCTCATCCTCGTCGCCGTACCGGTATTTTCTCTTCCGGTTCCCCGTCTCATCGAATTGGACGTCGGAGGCTTCACGGAAGAATTGAACGTCCTGACAAAGCGAAACGATCAGAGTTGCATCGTAACAATCAGATATAACACATTAGACCCACATGTGCCTTTTTCTTCCCAATCATGATCGGGGCTTTCAAATGGACGTGGATGATCACCAAGAGCTCGTGGTCGCAGGGCTGGAAAAACAAATGCCGTACGTTGCTGAATAGGATATCTGAAAGGGTGCAAGCGGAGATCATGAGTCTTACTGCGTGCAATGCACAATGTTCCCTAATACGCACCAACTTTCTGTGATCCCATAGGAGATTGATAACGAAGACCGTTCTGATGAATCTCGACCTCTCCTGGAAGACGCTTTCCATCCAGCGCGGGGCGTATGAAAACTTCCGGAAGCTTGGTAGGCCGCCGACCTTTAACTTCAACCAGGACGTCTTGTTCGATGACGTCGGCCATCTCTTTCCTCTGCTGCTCGCGCTTGTTGACTTCTTTCTTGAGTTCTGTAATTTGCTTGGACAAATGATCAAAGCGATGACCATCTGCAGAGCGATACGTTATGGAACGTATAAAGGTAGCGTCAGGATCTTCAAACGGCTGTAAGCATGAGGAACACCGCGATATTAACGAACAGGCGACTATCCATATACAGAACAAGGCGTACCGTATCTTCCTTCTTCCCAGCAAGCTGGCCGGGCGTCTGGAAGTTGACTCGAAGGAAGGTAAACTCGCCCTCATCGTTCTTGCTGACGTTCTTTATCGTGTTGATATGGAATGGCACAGCAAATCCGTAAATGGGCAAGACGATGGTCTGTGCCTTTCTGTCGACGAAGATCTGTGTAGGAGTAATAGTGTCAAGCAAGATCTCTAGGGATTGGATCGAAGACAGCCTACCCTCATAGCCTCCACCTCTCGCGGTAGGCCCGCTTCACCCTTGTAACTTTGAAAGCGTTTCCACGTCTTACCCTCCTTACCCGCCAAGCCACCGCCGCTCTCAGAATACCTTTCCAGACCTTCATGCTGAAGCTTGGCGTGTAGCTCATGTTGGTGCTCCGCGATCTTCTGAGCCGTTGACTGGATCAGCTCTTCTTGGGCGGCACTTCGAGTCTTGTTTCGCAATACTTTACCGCCAGCGGTTTTGTTCTTTGCAGGCGAAGCACCATTGGCGTCAAGCTTGGTGGTTGGAACCTTCTTTGAGGGTTTATCGTCCTTCTCATCGACCTCCTGGTTGAGGAAAAACATCGTATCCTTGATGGACTTGACACCATACGTAAGGCATACGGCTTTGTCTGCCATAACCTGAACCGTATCAACAAGATGAAGTGCATATCTGCGTACCGAAGTCAGCACTAGCCGGGGAAGTTACCATAGCCAACTCTAACTCACTTGGTGCCAGCTTCTTCAAGGTCCTGGAAACCAAGGGCAAGGTTGAAAACCATTCCTGTTTTCAGCTTACGAGCGTTCTTTGGAGATAAGAGGTACGCTGAGTCACGGAACTCCATTCCCATCTACATCAGTTTTGCATAAGCGAATGGGGACGTCAATACGCGGGTATACATACGCCATGGCCAATGTTCTTCACAAAGTTCTTCTCCAGTTCGGGCTTCTTCTCCTTCACGTACGCCACAGCGTGCTGGTAGACGTCGCGCGCCACAGCGCCGTCCTTCAGGACGGTAAGTAGTTCGGCTTGAAGACCCGTAAGAAGCGAGTAGATGGCCTCTTGTTCCTACATCACGTGTTAGCGCTGAAAAGGTAAATCATTATGGATCCATACTTTGCTAGGATCGACAATGAAACTACGCCCAAGGTTAGCACAGTAGCCCTTATAACGCATGCCCAGAGCGATCAAGAAGACACCCTTGTGAGCCATGTTGTCTGGAGACGACACTGCACTCGACTTCAGGTCGTAACCAGTGCTTGTTGATTGCGATTGGATGATAGGACCATAGCAAAACTCGGTTGAGGACCAGTCGACCTGAGGAGAGACGGCGGTAAGACTTGCTCAAGGGTCAATTGCTGGTTACTTACGTCAGATAGTCCTCGTCCCTTGCTCCATACTCTCATATCAGGTCCCTTGTCTCCGCCATCCCCTAACCGGTATTCGATCTGTGCGGAGAACGCTTCATGCGTAATCTTCGCTTCTCTGTCCAAAATTGTCTCAAGTTTGTCCGCGACATGATGTGTGAGGAGTGTCGAAGTTAGATTTGCAGCGGTTCTGATAGCTTTCTGTGTGGCGGTCAGCACCCACGCAAATCAAAAAAAAAGAAGTGGCTCACAAGCTCATCCTCGTCCTTAACGGTCATGAAGGAGGAAACTGCTGGCGACATATCGACAAGTTCAGGTTTGGTGGTTGCAGAGTTCAGCGCAGTGTTCCACTCATCCACCAGCTTCCCTGTATGAGTCTCCTTCGTGAGATAGCCCACGCGTTGATGTGATGCATAGGCCTCTAGGAATTTTGGGACCGCATCCGTTGAAGGCTCCTTCGCTTTTGCATGAATGAGAATCTCAATTGGTACAGGAGTATTGGCTTTCTGGATTTGCGCGAGGATTTTTGCTGCAGACAGGCGCGTTCGTCATCTTCCAGATACAGTGCGAAAAGACAATCCTCGCACCTTTTGAGGCAGAACACAGGACCACAATCTTGCTCTTTTCGAAAAGGAGAAAAGTAGAGGGAAACTCGTATCCAAGAAGCCACGTCTAGGGAGCCAGTCACGTCAGAACGCTAAGGCCATTGATATTGGCGACCTGCTGCCAAACGAACGAACCTGGAACGCAGTACCCTTTCGCATGGGTTCATCCTCGCCCGCGGGGTCGCCGGCTACCAGAAACAGAGCATCTGCCTCTGCTATGGAACTGTATTCGTCGTTTTTATCCGCGTTCTATGAGTAAGGAGTATTACACGGTCAGCAAGGAAGGATTGGTGAGAAATTGGCCATAAACTCGTACATTCCAGGAGTCGAGAATAAGCTGGAGACGCTGATTAAACTGTCTCGAATTCAATTGGACCGACATTATAAAGCCTGTAGGATGTAGAGTGTAGGTGAGAGATGGCGGTAGGAGGAGAAGGTCGAAGGGGCGCGTTCGAAATGTGGGCGGAACGCTAATAGACGACACGCTTCACGTGGCTCGGCAAAACTTGATTGAGGCGCTCAGTTGAGACGCGCTGATCTCTGACACGAAAGCGGCTAATGCGCTCGTCTCACCAGACTCGGGGGTACTTACGCCAGTCCCCTCCGTACACAGGCTTGCCTCTGGACCACCACCGTGATCACGCTTGCTACCCGGAAATTAGTTCTATCATCTTTCGGATTGTATCACCGCGCCGCTAGCTATGGGACTGTCTGACTACCTCGTCACGGACGAGCTCACGATAATATTGGGCTTGGTTGCCGCCGGCCTCTTCCTCCTTCACAATCTTTACAAACCTCAGTCACTCGTTCACCCAATACTGCTCGGAAGGCAGAGCGATGTTGCACGCGTGCGCAATGCCGGGGAGAGTGCCGTGTACAGAAACTACAGCACTGGTATGATGGGCAGGGTGCGTTTCCTGAGGCTGTTGAACTATGTCGTATGACTGATAGCGTTTCATAAGTTCCCAACCAGACCAACCAAGGACCAACAAGTGTTACTTGATCTAGTCAAACCTGACTTGGATACTCCGAGGACGCTTTGGTCTGCTAAAGTGAGACCTCGCCTCCACTATCCGTGGTCATGTTTTCACACCCGTCTACTAGGTCACAAATCCGGAACTCAGAAGCCGAGTAGCCGCTTTCGCAACTGGTCTAATATCCCTTGTTGGCCTTACAACCGATGATTCAAATGTGCTCTTGCTCTTGAATGACGGTATAGGTTGGCATCTTCCTACGTGAGATTGAATTGTGTTGGTTGATATCTCGTCAGAATTTGTGGTTTCTGACCTCGCTCTCGCCTCCCATTCAATCCCTTCTTTCACATTGTCCTCAAAGTCACTTCTTTCTCCGTGCCTGGAGAGTCACCCGCCCTCTGCAATCATAACCGAGGCCGAATTTCTCCCACAGCTTCTGGAGCTGGTGTATGACATAAAGGAAGGCTCCCACTATCCTATCATCGTAGTCGGCGAACCAAAAATCAAAGTAGATGATAACATGCGTGTTTTCAAGTGGGAGGACATTGAGCGACGGGGGGCTCAACTTCCCGAAGTACCACCAACCGCCTCTGGTGAGTTCGAGTGAAGACATTTCAGCCATGACCAGTATTGACGATGTCCGGGCTAGATCCAAAGCAAGTGTTCTCCGTATCGTTCTACTCTACGGCGTCTGGTGCACTCCGCGGTGCACAGTTGACGCATGAGAATATTACCGCTGGTGTCGCTGCTGTACGCACGCTACTCCCACCGTCCGGCCCTATTTCTCCTCTCGACACCATTGCTTCCGCACATTCGTTGTCCACGCCATTTGGTAGAGCCGTAGCATACACAGCCATATTTGAAGGCAGCAATTTTGCGACTCTTGCGAGTACCAAGGTTCTCGGAAGTCATGAAGGTGTGTCTGTTCGCTCGTTGGTTTACGAAGATTATCTGACGGGTTTGAAGTCCCTGCTCTTAACATGTTTGATTTGCAAAGCCTCAAGGATTATTCCGTGCCTTCTCCGACCATTCTTTTTGTTCGACCTTCTCACCTGGATGCCCTGACTAAGTCGATTTTGGATGAGGCGAAGAAGAGCTCACTTATCCTGTTCTCTCTCGCATGGCGTCACAAGCTGTCTGGAATCATGGAAGGATTTACCACAAAGCAGAGTCTGTGGGACCGTCTCGTTTTCGACAATGCGAGAGTGGTTGCCATGGGTGAAGGGGCCGGCACTGTCAGAGGTGTCGTAGTCGGTGGAGGTAAGCATGGTCGGGACTATCTCTGCGACGGAACTTACAGACTTGACATAGGGCCTCTTGACAATCACTCCTTGACGCCTTCTCGTGTCGCGCTTTCCATTCCGCTTGTCAACGCTTTCGTCCATCCAGTGGTTTCTGGTCCAGTATTTGCATCGCACCCTCTTGATTTGCAAATCTTCCCCAACGAACAGACGTCGTCGTCTGCTTCGGCCGCGGAAAACTATACCTTCACTTACCTTGCGCCTGTTGGCCCTCCCGCCATCAATGTTGAGGCGAAACTTTCCGGCGTAAATGAGGAGACAGTCGAGAAAGGCGGTGACCCGACTGGCTCCCTTCTTGTTCGTGGGCCGCCTGTCGGTGTACCGCTTGGAGAAGAAGGTCCTGGAGAAGACTCGTGGTTGGATACGGAAGACAAGGCAAGAGTGCTACCCAATGGTACATTTAAGGTGGTCACAGAAGTGAAGAACTGAGACGCTGCTTGTGCTCTTGGATATAAAGCGGACATGTATCGAACTCATGTTGTATCGATTCAAGATCCAATTATTTACTGAAAATTCTATTTTATTGGCTTCTGGCTATGTATTGCTGTACGTACCGTGCAATCCGTGGCTCGAAATCGTACAAGACAATGAGGACGATAACGCGGTCACCGGGGTCCCGGTTACCGCGGACCCATGACACCAGGGCATTACACATGCCACGCTTTGCCGCCATGGCCCTCGTTTACTTTAGACCTTTACCCTCAATTATTTTGCTCTCGAAAACGCTCCCTATAATCTTGACACTCTGAGCGTACCGGGGTTTTCATATCATGTCGGCCACGACGACAACCTTCGTAGACCTCACCGACGCACAGATGCTCGACTACGCAGCAGATCCAGATTTTTCCATGCATGCAATGGGATCATCCCCGGACTGGCTCACTGTCGAGGCAACAATGAGCGATGATACCAACACTATACCGGACGCCACGCTACACGACTACCCGGAGACTATTGAGGTCGATATGGAGCCCCACGCGGAGGACGAGGAGATGACAGAGTACGAGATGGCAGACCAGCAGCCAGGTGATCAGCATCCGCTAGGCTCGACTGAGGACACTGAATTGGTCGATGTCGACGTCGCGGAACCCTCTCAAGCAACCACTCCTATACCCATCACCTCGTTGCCTTCCCCGGTCTCTGCGCCCGATATATTCGTACAGCAGCCTCCTGCGATCTCGGACACCTCTGAGCACGCCACCGCCACAACTGAGGTGCCCTCAGAAAACGCTGTGAACAGCGATCCAGGCGTACGCGGAACAGGCGCCACGGACTCATCCCCCGATTTCCAACACATGCAGGCACAGTCGCCGTTGCTGCATCCTAGCATCGGACACACCGAGCTCGCGGAGACACATGCTGCGCTCGACGCTTCTAATGACGCCGGGGCTACTGATGTTGCCCCTGCTGCAGCAGAGGAGTCGACCATGAGTGCATCAGCTCAAGATGTCGAGGAAGCACAAGGTGACGAGGGCTTTGCAGTTTCTGCAATCGTTGCCAATGGCGACGAGACCACAACAAGGGAGTTGGCGGAAGCCCCCATTGTCCCGCAGAACCAGACGCCCGTGCCAGAGGGTGGTGCACAACACGAGTCTGTACAGTATGAGGAAGGTGATGATCATGAAGCCGTCATCGCTGAGGACCATTCGGAAGCTCATCTGAGCAATGGCGAAGATCCTCACGAAATATCGGACGGTGTTTATATTGACCCTCCGCCTGCCGTGTTGCTCTCTGTAGTCCTCTCTTCCGGCGAACAAGAGTGCTGTCTATTCAATCAACCGCATGCCTCTCCTTCTCAGAGTCCTAACGAATATGCTTCATCAAGTACCTCCGCAGAACCGATCCTATTGTTACACCAACGTCCTACTTTATACTATGAACCTCTGAGCAACGTTTTCGACGCTCTACGCCAAGAAGAAGCGATCTATAACGTACGGGATCTATCTGATGGCGAACTGGTGCTGGAGGCGTACGATCTGGACCTTAAAATCACAGAGGTGAGTCCCTGATCTTGCACTATATCGCCTGGTCTCGACTGATATACACTAGGATAATGTATATGCTCGTGAAGTGACTATCCATGAACTCAACATATTACATGACGGCATTGATCTGAGAGGTCCGCTCCGTCTCCGCCTGTCCTCTTCCTCTCCGCGTTTTATTACTCGCTACCAAGCCTTGCGAGACCAGGTAGCACAATTGACTTTAGGGCTCAGCGGCGGAGTGCCAGCATATGAAACGGGAGATGCGGATGATCATAAAGCTGAGGAATTAGGTGTGTGGTCTGGATACCTTTGCCAATATAACATCTCATCATTAGTAGATGAATACGAGCCTGGACAAGATGAGCCGACGGCTTACGAATCTTTGCCACAACATGAAATTCCCGATCAACAGTACTACGGGGAGCCGGTCGAAGAAGAGACAGCTGCTGCCGAAGAGCCCGATCATCAACAGTTTGCCAATCCTGAGAACCCCGAGACCGTGGAAGACGTTGAGGATCATAGCGCTCAAGGTGGTTCTTCGTTGGAAGAGTCGGGCATTATCGAGGCAGCGGAAGAAGATGTGGGCGAAGAAGCTGCTACTGCTAATGAAGTCCAGGAAGAGTACGGTACCGAACTAACGGCAGAAGAAGTCCCAGAGCCTTTGGACGCAGATGAGGTGCATCGTAGTGCTGATGCCGAAGGTAGTGACAACACAGACTACGCACAGGAGGTGGCAGATGACGACGGCCACTTTGGTGAGGATGATCTATCGGAAGAATATGGCGGTGAAGAGAGTCAATATTACGATGCCGACGACCGTGAAGCGGCTGAACAGGATGTTGTTGGAGATGCGAAGCCTGCTGTTCCCACGACAGCGCCCGAGGACGAGGTTGAAGGTGTGTCGTTCCGCAGGAAGCGTAATATAGTGTCTGACAACTAGCAGCAGAGTCCGAAGTTACGTATGATGAACCTCATGACTCCTCGTTGTTGTCCCAATCAGAGACAGGGGAAGGTTAGTATTATCTATTGAATCTAGGCGTGGCTTACGGTCCTCCCATTACAGATGGTGAAGTTGTAGACAATGCCACACGTGAAGACGGCGCTGAGCCGGAAGTAAACGCTAACTATGAAACAAACCCAGACTCGGCCGAACTTGAAGAACTTGACGGTATGTCATCGCGTGATATTGGAGGCACAGCTGCTAACGAATGACATAGATTATGACGAACTGGATGAAGTAGAGCCTTTGGGTCGCGTTGAGGCGTCGCATAATGACAAATGGGAGGACATCGATGATGTCGATAATCCCATTGAGTCTTCGAAGGACAATCCCGAAAATGATGATGCCTTGTCTAAGTATTCATCAGAGACATTATCCTCGACGCGATCTAAGCGTTCTCGCGAGGAAGACGATGAGTTCGAAGGGCTTTACGACAGTCCCCCTGAGACACCAGGTACGAGCAATTTCAATACATTTACACTGAATAATACTTAGATTATACATAGAATCGAAGAGAGCGAGAGTTCAGTGACTGGGACTCGTAGAGCTGCAGACTGAAGAAAATTCCGGTCCACTTCGAGTCTGCGTCCTTGCTCATGCTCCGGTTCGGCGCTTCTGGGTAGCCTAGGACGAACCATCCCGGCACTTTACCGCAACACAGCAAACGAACAAAAGGATGAGTACCTTTTTGACAGTATATGACTGACCCTTTCCTAGGTTTTCGTATCTTATCTGGTGTGGGGCTGACTTTCACAGATGCGAGCGTTCCATGGAATGAGTTATAGCGGAGGCTCAGTTTGGCGGCTTTGGCAGTATTGGACCTCATATCACCCTAATATCCACTGTAGCAACACTCAGAATGTGGTGAGAATGACTATTGTCCTTGTTCAGTCTTAACAAAGAGTGCTTCTGAGAGCCGAGAAAATGTGCGCGAATAATCTGGGCGTCATCAGACATCAAACGTCTACGCGTAAGTATTGGTGACGGGCGCCTCACGAGCATGCACAAACTTTTGAAAGAGCCGTCAATTTCACCAGCGTTAACTGGTCTCTGCGTACGCTAGACCCATCACTTAGAGCAACTGGTCACTCTGTCGTCTAATTTTTCTGAGTTATACTCTTGCAATCCTCATCACGAGATTCGCGGTTCCTCAGTCTAGTATTATCCAACTCCTACAATCCGACCTGCACGTACCCCTCTCACCCTGTAATGACTGATGTCAACACCGCGAATCTATGCGAATTCATCATACGCAGTCAATTTGGGCCCCTAACAGGCGTACGTATCGTCTTATTTTCTCCAGCGTATCTTGTGTCGTGCTTAACATATTCTCCTACACAACTCCCCATTTTGCCGATATACAGACTGTAGCATCTGTACTTCTCCACCGTGGCCGTTTACCCCTCGGACAAATCGTCCGATTTTCTGGATTGAAGCTACGAACGGTGCGCGCCGCGATACTAGTGTTGGTCCAACACAATATCCTTTGGCATGCACAGACCGACGCAGATGGTGAAGTGCTGGAAGTGAACACGGAGGAATGTCTTATGCGTTTGCGCTATGGGCGGTATGTGTGGCAAGCGGAGCAAGTATTGGGGAAGGCGGTGAGCAAGATTACAGTGTCGTAACGATTATGAGCTTATGATACCTGCCCTTTTAATCAATAGGCAGCGGAGATCGTGCAACTTGTAATGGACCACGGAAAGCTCCGTCCTCCAGATGTTATCTCTCGCCTGTCAATATATGACCCTGTGAAGGGTGCGTTGGAGTCGTTGGTGGATCTCAATCACCTGAATTCATGTAAGGGTATCTAGGTCCTTCGCTGTATAACCAAGCATTCCACAAGCTTGTGGAGGCATCCTATCTCAAACCCGCGACACTCCTCTCGCATATATCTCCACGTGATAAGCGCATCCGGTACGAGACCGAGGAGAAGGCTAAGATTACAGGGTTTCCGACCGCGAAGGAGCTTAGACAAGCGAAGGAGGCAGCAGAGGCTCGTTTGAGGCGAGAAGAAGAGGAGGCGGAGAAAATTGGCATGGTGTGTTTGACATGTCTTTGCACAAGGGGTCACCTTCTGAAAAAAGCCGCCAGAAACGAAAAGCGAAAGATCAAGGAAGTCATCGTTCACACAAGGTTTGTTACTGTTCGTTCATATACCTCACCGATCGTCGCATTTACGGCATCGCGATTTCATCTCCAGCGGAAGTTAGTCGAGGAAGAGATAGTTGACGTTAGTACCCACTTTCCGCCAGTTGTACTGACTCTAACACTTATCCGCATAGGAAGGTGTCTACTTTCGCGTGAACTGTGAGAAATTCAATATCCATGTCCGGAACAAAATCATCGAAGACGCAGTGAGAGAACGCTTCAATGAGCATGCTGGTATGGTCATGCGTGCTACTTTGAAAGCGACAGAAAGCAAGCAGCTCAAACTGTCGGACATCCGTTCAGGTGGGTTGGCGTGGTGTATCTATAGAACTAATCTTGATTAATGTCAATGAGCGTAGATGCTGCGCCGCTAGCAGGTGTTGCAGCTCAGATACCAGAAGAAGATCTGGCCAGCGGGCTGGCACTCAGCTCTTCAAAAAAGCCATCACAAATGGCACTGCTCAAGGATTACTGTGGCATCTTAGCGTCTGCGGATAATCCGACCCCTGCGGGCCGTGCGGCCTCATTTTTATCGCTCACGGGCTCCAAGGTGCAGGTGGAGTTTGAAATTATTGGCACACGACTGAGGCGACGTATCTTGGAAGCGATAACGAGGGAGAAGCATGGCGATGACGGAGTACGGATTGTAAGCTTGTTGCTGCAGACGGGGAAGATGGACGAGAAGCAGGTTTGTGATCGTCCGAGCAGTGGCTGTCATGATGTGGCACTGACATGTTTTATAGATTTCGAAGGTGGCAATGATGGCACCGAAGGACGTTAGACCACTCCTCTCCGCCATGGCTGCAGACTGCATCATCAGCCTGCAGGAGGTGCCTAAAAGCGCGGACCGGAATCCAGCACGGACCTTTTACCTCTGGTAAGGTGGCCTTGTCAATCCCAATCTGTCCCAGTTCTGACGCATCTTCGTAGGTATGTTGACTTGCAGAAGGCATACGCGGTGCTACTTAGCAACATGTATAAGACATTGTACAACATTGCTGTGAGGCGACAAACAGAAGAGGAAGAGCCTTCCTTAAAAGCAGTGTTGGACAAGAGGCAGAGGAGCGATGTTAGTCAGGACGAGGAACGACTGCTGACTCGCAATGAGCGCGAGCTGCTGGCGGATTGGCAGAAGAAGCAGGAAAAGCTGACGATATTAGAGATGCGAGTGGAAGAGTCTGTATTTATTCTACGAGATTTAGGTATGTTTGGAATAGAGGCAGACTAAAACTGTTACTGAAGATTTCATCTCGTATGCTCGCCGCGCATCGATTGAGTATGAGTTTGGGCGCATGCTGGTACACGACGCAGCGTTTCAGACGAACGGCCCAGGCATTCTGGCGCTTGCGGGGGAGAATGAGCGGAATGTTCCAATCGAAGGGCCAGGAGGATGGAAAAAAATAAGGTTTCGTTCAACAAACGCGTCCGCGCATGCACGTGACCGCGACGCGTTCCGACGGTATAAATTCTGAGCACCCTCAGCTATTGCCCCGCAAGTCCCCCTCTCCGCTGATCACCTTTTGCTACCTGCTTCTCTTGAGCGCTTCCTATTCTACTTTCTCTCAAGATGGCCTCTGATAGTGCTCCTGCCTCTCCCGCCGAGAACGCCCATGCTGAGGTAAACAACGAGAACGTCGAGTCTCCACCCCGTACGTGGCCTATAGCACCTGACGTGCTGGAGTCCATCCAGTCTGCGTCGAGGAAGAAACTGGCTAAATCTGCTGCACTCGAAGCTGCCGCAGTCGCAGCTGACGCTGAGGCAGCCAAGAAAGCTAAGACAACTAAGAAACCTGTGGTTAAGGCGAAGACACCTAAAGCCTCCGCGAAAACCAGCAAGAAAGCCTCCAAGCCCTCTGAAAAGGTAGCTGCTGGCCATCCGTCATGGAAGGACATGGTCAAGGTATGTTGATCTTTGTACCCCAAGTGGTCTTGCTCACCGTGTATGTTCAGGAATGTATCGTCGCCAACAAGGAGGATGTTCGTACTGGTGTCTCCCGGACAATCATCAAGAAGGTTTGTTCCTCGTTGGATGTTTGACGAATATATACCTGATTTGATTGTGTTGTAGTACATTGAAGAGACTTATGGCCTGGAGATGACTCCAACCAACGTATCCTTGCTCAACCGTGCTATCATTCATGGCGCTGAGCATGGAGTTTTCGCTCTGCCCAAGGGTCCTTCTGGCAAGGTCAAGTTGGCACCGAAAGCAAGGAAGGCGTCCCCGGTAAATGAGGTATGTATCTTACCTTGTCTGCTGTGTGGATCATGCTCATCATAGATCAGAATGCTCCAGCTGAGCCCAGGAAGAGTGCCGAAAAGAAGGCACCGAAGGCCCAAAAGGAAAAGGCCGCTGCACCTACCAAGAGGGCGTCTGCTAAATCGGACAAGGCTCCTATCAAGAAGAAGATCGACACAAAGCCTGCGGCGAAGCCCAAGAAGACCAGCAGTGCTCGCGCAGAGAAGAAGGCGGTACGTGCATAATTGTCGTTGTTGTGCCACAACGAGTGTTGACTGTAGACCATAAATTAATAGCCCGCTGCTAAGGCTTCTGCGACCAAGGCCAAGAAGGCCCCAGCATCGAAGGCCAAGGCCCCGGCGTCGAAGTCCACATCAACCAAGAAGCCTACGTCCAAAGTCGCGAAGAAGCCTACGTCAACTAAGGCCGCCACTTCGGGCACGAGGAGCTCACGAAGGGGTTTGTAATACCCTCTAGTGCAGTCTTGACGTCGTTGCTGACCTGTGTCCCCAGCCCCAGCTGTCTCGACCAACAAGGCTCGTTGAATGTGCTCGCTGTCTCTTCCCTGTTCTTGTCTCAGATCTGGATTTCTTGCCTGTATCTATGTGTCTACGTCTGTGTCTCTCTGTGTGTGTCTCCCGGACATCGTTCCAACCCACGCCTGCTCTAGACTAAGTACCTTACTCCTCTTTCATCGTCCACCTTCGCAGCCCAGCAGCTCCATTTCTCGCGATCCTAGTCTCGGCTTCGTCTCTTTGTGGTCTTTAAGTCTGTATTCTACATAATACCTACATCAGATGTATTTGTGCCTCCTTCCTATTTGCCTGATTGCCTCTGTAAGCGATTCTGTATCGTACGAAGGATATTTTGGACCGAGAGTATGCTGTGTGAGTCGAATCTTGCTGCCCGGCCACGTCGATTGGTGTGGCTGAGACCAGGTCATGTGACTTGCCTGCGGGGGTAAGCTGCAGCAACAGCGAGCTCACACTCGTTCCTCATCCCTTCCGGTTCCCTCGCTACCTCCTACTCTTCGACTACCGCTCTGCTTTTCTTTTATATCCCTACGTATCTTGCTGGATAAACATCTGTGAGTGTCAGAGTGGTTTTTTAATCGACTTTCTTGGTTCTTCTTTCGTCTATGGCCTCTTGTGGCAGTGAGAGACGTCGCCTCTCTTTGCGTCCGCTCAGCAGCTAACCTATCTCATTTTACCCGATATTTTCATGCGCCTTCGCTTTTGACGTTCGTCACAATGCAATATGCCGTGTTTGCAAGGCGTATGGGGTCTTTGATTTGCCATTTTGCAGGATGATATCGTCCTGCAGGTCTAAGTCGACTCAAATGCGTGTCGACTAATTTCCACCCTTGCTACGTCACGTTCGCCGGTCGTCTTTTATGTTTTGGTAAAGATTCTTACTCCTCTTCTTGCGCAATGCTCTCTCGAATCCTCCTCTTGGACACGCTTGCAGTTCACAACGTTATCGTTTTCAACTTCGCTTTCGTCGTCTTCCTCCGTCTTCAACCCATTTGGCTTGGTAGATCTCTCTCACAGTATGTCTGTTTTGCACACGCCCACGCTACGGTCAGTAGATGGCGTGGAGACGGTCGTTGGACCCTCATTCGTCTGACATTATGAACGCCTTCCCCCATATACAACAAGGGTTTCCCGCTCGGCGTACAAGCCAGATTTTCCTATATGCTAACCATCACTCGAGTAGCTTCATATACGCCAACGTCGATGCAGTTTTCCTTACCTTGCCAAGAGTTTGTCGACCGATAACGGCAAGGCTTTCCAACTACTGCGCTCACATGAGGAAGTCGATCAAGTGGGAACGTAAGCAAAGATCAACGTTCTATGGGTAGTTGCATGGGTCATTGATGCTTAACCTTGACTGTAGTGCGGTTGTTAAAGTGACGGTAAAATGACGGATTTGAAGGACTGCACGATCTCACTTCGGAGACCATTTCTTCTACCCAGTAGGCGGCATTGGTCAATGGATCCGTGGTCAGCAAGATGTTGCTCGTCTGTGTGAACAGTCATACTGATTACCACCTAGGGCGGTGCATGTGGGGAGGGGAAGTCATTTATCGTAGTTCTGCGCCGCTAGGACTATTCATGACTTTCCGTCGGGTTGACGCCTTACCGGAACGTTCTAAATAAGGGGAAGGAATGCAGCACACTGGGTCGAGGTTCGTGAATTCGCTAAACTCTCTGGTCTGAGATGTATGCATTGACGTTCATCCTGTGATTTACAGAACTATTGCTAGTGGAAGTCCGACGGCTACTTGACCGACGAAGGCTAGCTCTGTGGCTCGTCTTGCTGCTATCTTATTCGTCAAGTAATTTGTTTTATTCCACGGGCGCTTCGTGAACTAGCTGACGTCGTCTATTTACTCCTATGCAGGCCCGTTTATGGCTGGATTCGGGATGAGATTTATTGTGACTGGCGGAAATCTTATGATGGGAAGGTGACACAAACTTGGCGTGGAGGGAAGCGCATGTCTTGGGCGGGAGATGTGAGTGCCTCTATTTGTGTTGGGCTATGAACGGCATGTGACGAGCGCAGGATCTGGTTCTCTCCATGGCAGCAACGCGCGGGGCCGCCCAAGACAAAAGGGCCCGGGTAGGGAAGGTTTGCGTTGAGGATCAGGCCGTTGTGTTTGTTCGTGTTCTGGGAGGAGATGGGCAAGGCTGCCGAGAGCGGGAGGGTTGGGGAAGGTTGTGCGACGTTTCGACCTGCCCGTTCGAGCACGAGCTAGGGCGCGATACGCCTTCGGCCTTCTCGTGATGAAATCTACCCGAGAATGGAAGGACAGCGGCGTTGTGAATCGATGCCTTTGCTCTCAGCAAAGAGGTGGATTGGCAACGCCGCGGGTGACACAGACTGCAGGG
>JANHOG010000050.1:0-32812 GCA_027627325.1 Phlebia brevispora
AGCAGGTGCGCGCCTCCCCTCGTCCCGGCTTTCCACGTCACGCTCACGCCCGTTCGTCCACCACAGAACCTCCATAGACCTCGAGAAAGGTCCCCTCCGTTACGTAGATTATCATTTTCTGTTACAATATTCATCGGAGTTTCCCACTGACACGTGGCGGTTAGCCGACGACGTCGTGCAGGCGTTGGACGACGCCTGGCTGTCGGTCAAGCCGTACGCCACCAATTACTTCCGCTAAGCGCCGTGGACCTCAAGTGTTGTGGACCCGGGAGGGTCAGACACGAGGTGCGATAGTGTATGCATGGTATACGTAGTGCGCGATTGCTGACAGAAACATGTGTCCGGGGCACTGTATGAAGTTCCGTGGCGGGCATTTGCCTGTTGCGCTCCAATGCGACTCGATATGCTCTGTACTGTGCATGTGGACGTGGCTCGTGGGATGCTGTCTCCGATCATCGTATTCAGTCCGCGTACCGTGCTGCTAGGATCGAATGGCCCAAGACTCGACGTAACCAGGCTGGCCGACCAATGAATGCGCGTTTTCCTCTGGAAAAGTCTGTGTATGAGCACACTTCTGTAGCCTGGTCTGCAATAAAGGGAAGAATTCGCGAAATGCAGGCAGGAACCGATAGACAACACGCCCTGATAATGACTGTGATCTACCCGCGCTTCGGGAACCGCCTACCACATTGAAATGCATCGAAATGCATCAGAATGCACCGATATGCTAGAGAAATGCCCATTCCGTCAACTTCAAAGGTTCCCTATCCTCAGAACCCGGCCAGCGATCAGCCGGCGGTTTGCGAAATATGCAGAAGACCTGCTGCAAGCGCGTAGGCTACGGACCACCCCGACCCTTTGTATCGTCCTTCGGCAACTGCCCTGGGAACACTATAACCTCGGAAACTGGAAATTCCCTCCACTCATACCCGTAGATTCTGCAAACGTGCACAAGCATGCAGAAGAGCTGTTTCAAGCGCATTGCGGACCACTGCGGCCTTTTGTATCGTCCTTCGGCAACTGCCCCGAGAATACTATAGCCTCGGAAACTGGAAATTCCCTCCACGCATACCCGTAGATTCTCCAAACAAGCGCAAGAAAGCGAAAGCAAGCAGGTTCCGTCCACGCCTTGTTTACGTCTTAGGCGTAATTTAACAATCAAAACAACGGTCGCCGCAGGGCTCAGGCTGTGCTTTCCCGGCGACTTCAGGAGCAATAGAAGTCGCTATACACAGCCGTGCTTCAACTTAGTGGCTGAATAGCCGTCGAACGGTCAGAAATTCTATTCAGCAGCGCCTCCGTCGGTCTCCCCGGCACACGAAAAAAAAATATGGGTACGCATTCCAAACGTACTTCCTCGTGTTATATCGTAAGGCAGCTAAGCTCCATCAGGTGGATCTAGTGACCATGTAACCCAGGAGATTCCTCTCAGTGACAATTTCCTCTGCATTTATATTGCTGCTGCCATCCAAGTCGCGCCTCGGACGAGCGCCCAAGTACAAGAGCGCTCGACAACATTGCATGCGAATACAACACAGACCTCTTTTGCTCTTCGCCATCACGACGCCGGGACCACCCAACCACTTGTCATTGTTCCTGCGACCTGTTGAACCACCTTGTTGTACCCTTTGGAGCTCACACAAAGCGACCTTTGTACTCCAACACAACAATTAGCGCCCTTCGACAACTCCCATCACCGTCGACGCCGTCAAGTACAACACGCCGAGAGAGTATATAGCCGCGTAGGCCCATGTTGTACGTCCATAAGCATCTTCGGCACCCTTTTCTCGAATGTACACATCCTGCGTTCTGCTCTTCCAGCTCTGCTCTTCCAGTGAATATTTGAATTCTTGTTTTGTCGGTTGAAAGGCTGCATGGCCTGTCTCAGCCACTGTTTCTACCTCTCACACACATGCATTGACTTACAGGCCCGTATATGGGCCATACTACTCTTGTTTTTTTTTTACGCCTTCGTGGTCATTTCAGTCGCTCTATGCACGTTTTCCTCTCCTACCCGGTTCAGCTCGATACATCGCTGAAATGCTTTCTGACGTCTTTTCAGTCTTTCGCTTCCCGGGGGCACACAATCTGCTGGGTTCAGAAATCTTCAGGAACGCCCCCCCGCCGCTTGCGTCGCGCCTGTCTGGCTATAGGTCTCACACTGGCAGTCGCCTTCGTGACGCGGTGGACGCGTCAGCTCACATCCGAAGCCGATCGTGGAGTCGTACTATCCGTCCTGGAGTCCCCTGCCCGGCTCATCCTCTCAGCCATGGGAAGTAACGGAGCATTCTCCACCTCGTCAGGCAGGTATCACAGTATGTTGTACCAAGTTGAGTGACTGGTAGCACGTTTTTCTTTTAGCGCTAAATTGGCGTTCTGCAGGCGACTACGTCTAAGCGTCCTCCGCTGTGCGGTGCGACCCATCAGCAGCTATACCACGCGAAACGGCTTTCCGACGCTATTGGCTTCAACCCCGATGCCCGTTGGCCTTTCGCTCTGAAATGCGCAGTGCTGACCTCAGTGCAGTACGGACACTAAGACCGCCGCCGGATTCGTTCGCTCTGCAGATGATGGACGCCAGACGTAATGGAGCGTTCTCGTGTGTACCACAGTATGTTGTACCAAATTAACTAGTGGGATGCTTTTCTTTTAGTGCTAACCTGGCGTTCTGCAGGTGACTACGTCTAAGGGTTGTCGGCTGTACGGTGCAGCCTATCAGCAGCTATAATACGCGAAATGGCTGTCCGACGCTATTGGCTTTGGCTCCGATGTTCGTTGGCCTTTCATTCTGAAACCCACAACGCCGACCTCAGCAGTCCGGACACTAAGACCCCCACCGGACTCTTTCGCTCTGCACATAAAGGACACCGGACGTAACCCTTCATTACCGGAGGCAGTCTGTGAATACGCCAGTTTGGCGTTGTTCTCCACCTTGGTTGGGTTTCCCGGATGCTACTATGAAGCGTATCTGCACTCTCGCTCCCTCAGTGTCAGAAAATTTTCGCGGAGCGGAATCACACTCCGTCGACGCCGCTTCACAGCAATACATCTCGCGCTCTGGAACCTATGTAAATCTATTCTCAGCCGTGCTTCTCCAACGCGTCAAATGACGGGCCTCAGAAGCCATGATCCTGCTGTCACCCCCAAGTCGGCCCTTCTCAATTACTGACTGCGGTTTCGTGGGAGCGGGCCTTGTGGCCGAGTCTGCTGGACCTTCTGTTCCGTCTCCAGGGTCGTTGCTACTGATGCACAAGATGGTGGTTTCGCATGTCGGATAAGGACGATTTTGAACCGTGAGGAATTGAGCGGCGCCGAGCCCTAAACCATCCGCATCAATGTTCTGCGACAGATTTCGCGGCGGTCGAGGGGAATTAGAGGCACCTCGCGATTTACACGTGTTTCTGGTTCACCATAGCCACAAACGCTCACGGAGGACGACCGCGCCACATGAGGTACACGAAGCCAGGCACCTGAACGTTTGCGGTGGGGAACGAGACTCGAGGTTGATAAGGTTGGAAGCACCCTCTGACGCTATGCCATCTACGACCTCGGCATATGGTACCGAAAGCATCGGTGAGGTTTGAGTTTGGGGCTCGCACGGTCAGAATGTCTGATGCACGGATGATGCGGACGTACAGAACCGTCTAGCGCCGCATTGCGAAGCCTTTGCTTCTCCAAAAAAAAGCCAATTCCACGGCGAGGGACACAGCCATTTTCGGACACGACTGCAAGGGTTCACCGCTGTCAGCGGAGGGGATATCAGACAGGATATTATGGTGCAAGAAGATGTGTGGTATGAGAAACCAGCGCAGGACGAGGGCTGGGCCGGGAAATTGTGAGCCTATACTTTGGTACTCCTGAAGAAAATGCTGTGTGATGCTGGCTTGAGACGATTTAGATCGGGATTTCTAGTTAGTTCCCTTACGTTCTTTCTCTTTAGACCGGACACAGCGCACCGGCCCTGCAATGGACGTGACACATACCAAAGTCGCGGAAGCCTGTGCTATGTACGAAGGCTGTCTGCCAGAACATGATCGACGGAGTGACCAGGAGCTGTTTCTGTCTGTACAGTTTGGCGGATGCCCGCGACCACCCACGAAGAGGGCAGCTTGCTCTTCGGGAGTAATAGCAGCTTGAATACTCAATCTGTGATGATGCAGATGGCTGAGCGACACACGGCATCAGAGGCGCAGGGGGGCGGAAAGTCAGTTTGCCGATACAGTATCTTGCTATCCAAGTCAGCAGACTGGGTGAGCCAATTACCTCCGCTCACGGTCACAATACATGCGGAGAGTCCAGCTAAGACTCGGAGGGGACGGTGAACGGGATCGACCTAGCCGCACTAGCAAGGCCACGGGGGTTAGTAGTGACTAGTGACCAGTGGTGATTGCTGTACGCCGATCTGCGGCGTACTTGTCCGGATTATCGAAGCTTCTGGTGTCTTCGTTCGCATAGATCTGTGAGACACCAGTGGCGTAAGTGTCAAGGACGTAAGAGTGTCGGAAACAGCACATTGACCAGGTTTATTACAATTACAGCGACTCGACAAATGGTCACGTAGAGACGTCCATCAGACGAGGCCGCTCGAGAAGACATGCCCTGGATGGGGTCACGGGTTCATCAGCATACCGAGTGTCCATGCTCGGTGTTGCCCCCTTGGCTGGCTGTACTCCCGCGTTTCAGCAAACATGAGGAGTAGAGCTTGATCGGCAAGTGACAGAATGCATGCTACCCTACACATTCCACTCGCCAATAGACGGAAAGCATCCGAATAAATTGCCTGTTGGGGAAAGGAAGATCCCCGCATAATGGGCCTATGTGGCTTTGCCGAATACCCAAAGCATACGCATACCGACTGAATGAGATCGAGAAAGGTAATGATGGGTGCACATGCAGGGCCGCGAAGAAGTTTGGAGTGTATTTGAGCAGATAGTAGCCTCCTTTGATGGTTGCGTAGTTGCCGGCCCACGAGACCGCTAGGTTCAGGGCGCAGAATCAAACCCATGGGGTCTTTCCCAGCAGTCCCTAGTTTGGATCTCTGGGAACAGATCTCGGATGTGAGTGTAACTGTGGCTAGATTTATGAAGTTTTAGCATCAGTAATATTGTCTATGAGGTGCCTTCGACGCAGTGTGGGCGATTGGATCTCATTAGGCTCGAAGCGCACATATCTTCGGATATGTCGAGAACTGCAAGAGGTACGAGCGAGAGCTGCAAGTCGAGGATCAGACTCGAAGGACGGTTGTCACGTCAACATCTGCCCTGCACGGTGCTCCGAGTACTACCTGCCAGAAGGAGTGTCGCGCATGCCGGCGGCCTATAGAGCTTCTCTCATGATCCCCACTGCCGATGGCTACAAGGGTCGCTGAGAGCCGAAACGTAGCGAAAGCGAAAACCAAGCCAACTGTCCACATCGTGGTATGGTACTACTACGAGTCTACCCAGGCAGTAAAGCGGACAGGTCAATAAGCGCCCATATTGGGATTCCGCGGAGGCGGGGTCGCGTTTTGCGGCAGAAGTCAACTTACATGTTTTTCACTACTATTGACTGCACACACTCAGGGAAAATCCCCATCATTGCTGCTGGCAGGCACAAGTCCCTATATCTCCGCCTATTTTGCTGTGAGACAGCCGATATCTTTCCCGGTCTCCGTGATGTAATCGTATTATTATCTTTATTACGCAGAAGATGTTGGCGGTGGCCGGATCCATGTACCTGTTGAGGGACCCCGATATCCCATCAACGTTTTCTAATCCCCGACTCTCTTAAGGATGACCATGTTCTCTCAGCATCTCCCCTTTGCCTTGCCAGCAACTCGTGCTCTGTTGACCCTTACTAGTCTTCCTCGACTGTGCGATGTCTTCCCCTCACACCCTCGACCAGAACCCCGCCGCGTTGTTGGCCATGGTCCCCACCCCGTCTGGTGCAGATGGGGCACAGGCCTCCGATGTCTCTTTTCAGCCGCCGGCTACGGGGTTCCATGAAGACTGGGAGGTGAATAGTATGGTAAATGCTACAGTCCCTTCCAGCACGCGTCACGTCTCATTCAGTCGTCGTTGCGCTTTTCATCGGCAGCTTCTACTTGACATTTTCGGCGTAAGCCCTTGTGCAGATATATCCTCTGGGGTCTGCATGACGACGACAACCCCGCATACGGTTCCCCCGGTCGGTGTCAGGAAGAGTCTTTGCCAGTGCCTCTCTGCTGAATGCATGACCCTCCAGACACTCACAGACATAGCTGACTCGAACCCTGAGAACGATGAGCGTGTGAGCGCAGACGCATCCGAGTTGTTACTATTGGGTCCCGTCCCGCACCGATCCCTTCGTGATCTTTCCCCTCCACAGAATACCATCGACATCCCTGGTACTGTTGGAGACGAGGATGGCGCAGTAACACCACTCACGGAGCTCGCAGAAGAGGTTCGTAATGTGGCGCTTGTTTTTCCATCGTTCTTCCTACTGAGTACTCCCCTTCTAGGACGTCGCTGATGAGGACAACGACGAGCTTGTGAGTGTGAGAGCAGACATCACCCGAATTTCGCCATTTACATCTATCAAACTATTGCTGTAGGCTGCCCTAGGGCTACGCCTCGTCCCACAGCGAAGATATGTCGCTTCCCATCAAGCTCCTAGGGAACTCCGCCAGGTTGTCTATACGTGGGGCGGCAGCGTAGGCATCCCGCTTGAGGCCGTCGTCGCTGGAAACCTCGATGGCATAGACAGCTCGCTCGAGCGCGACACCTTCTCGATCTTCAAGAAAAAAATACATTATCGACTGGAGGTGCGTTGTATTTTACCGTCGAGAGAGTTCTGACTGATCTAGCTTATAGTGGCCAGGTTACAAGTCGTTCGCGTACGCAAAGAACGTACGAGGAAGCACGGGACCCATTACTCGGGCTGCTGTTGTGGTACAAATCGTTGAGATGATAGAGGCCTTCATCGACGTGAGCGACTCATGTAGTACTTGCACCCTTTCTAATGATGCCCTGGCAGGAGAACGCTTCTCAAGCTTCTCAAGACCCGGAATGGCGCGTCGGCCCCGATGGCATCACGGTGGAGAGTCTCGTCTTGGTCGGCCTTGATTTCGTTTCTCAAGGAAGCGTGCAACCCCGGCTGGCTGTACGCATGGCGGTTAACTAGCTTCAGCGGACTCCTTGCAAAAGTAACACAATTTCTAACAACCCAGCTCAATAGTTATTACTCTAGTAGACGTAGCCCGAGCGATAGTCCTGCTAATGTTTGTTACACTCCCCACTCTCGTCTCGTTATTTTCGCCTCGTTACGACCTCGCTTATAGAACGCCACAGTCGAGTCTTGCATTTGTACGTGTTGCACGCTACGTCAGTGAGGCGGTTCTTCGCTTCGAGCTGTGATAATTTTGCTAAGCGCTCTAACGAACGTGGCTGCGGGGCTCGCCGCGGCGCTCGAATTTCGTGAGGCGAGGCTCGACAAGCGCGGACAACTTTCCGCTCGCCAAGTCACCAATGTATATCCCAAATACACCAAATTTCAAGTCTGAGCAGAGTACACGAGGACATCTGTACGTGGTTCAGTGATTAATTCAGATTATGAAGCTCCTCGTCGTTTGTCGCAGCCTCGACTACGATGGGCTCGCAGCGCCGAGGGGAACAATAGGCAAGCAGAATTTCCTACGTCCAATCTGTCCCTCTGATGCTAACTCTGACTATTGAAGTCAACAGTTCCCATGTTCCTGATGTGTCGTACCACTCAGTGCTTTTCATTACTGGTCAGGAGCTCAGGTTCATCAAAGCTCGTACACCATGCGAGTGCTTCCCCGTCAAGAAGCATTGAGTCAGCCATCACATGGGAACCTAGCCAAACCTAGCGACTCGTCATCATTTCAGATGGCATGCCAGGCATGCCCATCTTCATTCTTTTTTGCTGTTCCTTCACTCCCTTGCTGCGCAGGATAGATAACAATTTCTCTGGTTTACATTCCTGTCTCAGTCGCACACGCGGTACGTCGTTGTATCATTATTCACGTCTACTGATAGCTTCTAGTGCTCAGGCTCGTACACGTATGGAGCCCAGAGCACTCGCAAGTTGTCAGTACATCATTTGTCGGATTAATCCCCAGCACTAACCTCCTGCCCGCGTCTATCGAGTGTCATAGGTTGGCATGCCTTCGCAATCAGAAACACAGCGCGCGATTGTTAGCTCGGAATTGACTAAGCCATCGGCCTCGTCCGTTCAGGATCGCCTTGCTACTGGACCGCACCTAATCTCACATGGAGATCTTCTCTCCGCCCTGCGGCTTCCACGACGTCTGCACTGGATGCCGCATCTTTCCCAGCCCCGGTGGCGAGGTGGGACTCTCGCTGAGACGGTGCACATCCCGGCCATTTCGTACAACAAGGTCTGCATGCCAATCGATTGCAAGAGGCTAGTAGACGAGCCGCTTGAGACACATCTCGCCAGTACATTCAAGTGGTCCTGTACCGTGAAGCCGCAAGTTCTGAATATGATGGCTCCGACTCGTGGCGACTTCGCGATGCTCCTGGTGATTCCCGAACCGCGCAAGAACCCTATCATTGAAGCGTCGCGCGATGCATTATTTCTCAGGATTTTTGACACCACCCTCTTTTTCCGGATATCCAGGAATGGAGGAGATGCTCAGCTCCAAAGTCGGGCATCACTGAGCTGTGTCAGCATGGGCTGCGCACTGGCCGCATACAGCAGATCTGCGCAATTTATCATTCATTCTAGGCTCGGTTACTTGTGTTACGCCGTGAGTACATATCGCTCGCGGTACCGTGTGCTTCCTTCGCATGAAAGCCTCAGACTGATTCTACGGAATTTTCACACCTACTTCCAGGATTATTCTTCCCTTCGGATAGTCAGTACCGTGGATATGTTTTCTTCTGCAATTACCCACTGGCATATGCACGTTCGGTTCCTGAAGAGAAAAGGGCTGCACGGAGTTTGAGACTCATCCTCACCGGATACATGGCTTAGAAAGCAACACGATGGGTTGCACGCTTGTAATCCGCCGTATGCGGCCGCCATATACGATCGCAGCAGGCAGTGTCATATGCAGAAGAGCTGCTTCACGCACGTCACGAACCACTGCGATCCTGCGTATCATCCTTCGGTAGCTGTTTTGGAAGTAGCTTCGGAAATTGCTCAATGCATATCCGCGGATTCTGCGATAGCCTGCTCACGAGAAACAAAAACAAGTAGTTCTGTTCTCTGCTTGGATTGTGTCTGATATGGGGTTTAGACTCGGACCAGCAGTCTCAGGGCTCGGGCAGTGTCTTCTCGATACTTGTAGGTGTGGTAGAAGCCAACCTGGGGCACAGCCTTAGAGTGGTCAGAAATTCTGTTCACCAGCGCCTCCTTCGGTCTCATCGGCGCACGAGAAAAGTACTGGTACGCACTTCGCAAATATTCCTCGCGGTACGTCGTAAGGTAAGTGGATTCTGATGGGTGGGCTCAATAACCGCGTATCCTAGGTGGCTCCTTTCAATGATAATTTCCTTTGCATTTATTTTTCTACTGCCCAAGTTATGCCCCGGGAGCGCCGATGTACTAGAGCGCTCGACCACATTGTATGTGAACACAACACAGTCTTCTTTGTTCTTGACCGTCACGACGCTGGGACCACCAAGTGACATGCTGTCCTCCTCGCGACCTGCTGAACCACCCTATTGTCCCTTTGAGCTCATACAAAGTGACCGTTGTACTAGAACACAGCAATTAGCGCCTTCCCGCAACCATCACCCGCGTCGACGCCATCAAGTCCTCGCCGCAAGCGTACAGCGACGTGTAGGCTCGTATTGTACGTGTATGACTCTCTTCGTCCCCCTTCTTCTATTCAACCATCCTATATTCCCGCCGTCGCGAGCTTGAATGGGTTATATCTGTTTTATGACCAAAAGGTCATGTAGCCTGCCGCGGTCGTCCTTTCGATCTGCTGTCCCCATACGTCCACATCGAAGTCTCTTCCAGTGTCCTCATTTGTAGCTTCTAGTGCTCTAGAGAGTGTTTGATAGACAGGAGGGGGACACGGCTGTCCGATTCCTACCTTGTATTTGCTCGATAAACTGTCGAGATTCTTGCTGACGTTGTGGCACTCTTTCTCCGCCCAGCACTGCGCCGTCGACAACCCTTACCTCCACTTTGGCATCTACCATTCTCTGGATTCTCATTGAGTTCAGACGTATCTCGGAGGGCGTTATTCGTGGCACAAGGGACGCATCATCCGACGCATGCGGAGAGTTAGCCCAGTCCGTGGACTTCACCCATCCCTCCAACGACCTCATGGCTGCTCCTCGAACTTATCGTAAGATGTGACAATATTTTGGTCACTTCGCTAGGTGTGCTGCTCGGTCTTGCCAGTGTTCTCTCATAATAATAATAATAATTCTTTTAGCGCTAAATCCATGTCCTGCAGGTGGCAGCCCCCGACGGCTCTCTGGTATGCAGCCCGCATCCCAGCGGGCTGTTCGTGCGTGAACGTCCTATCCGACGGTACTCACCGCAACTCCGCGCCCTGCACGTTTCCCACCGAGGCGCAATACGAACTCCGGACTTCGGCGCTAAGAATGCAACGCATGACTCGCGCCTTCTTACGGAGTCAAGATAGCACGTACAGAAAGCGCAAGCGGAGGCGGCTATGGAGGCCGGTCCTTTCATTTCGGTGCCCCCATCTTGGCGAGGTTACAGATGCGCCAGGGCATACAGCTCGCCCCGTGCCTCTCCTCTGAGAAATTCCCATTCAATGCAGAATCAGGTTCTATAGGGCTTAGACATTTCATATCCTCTTCTGGACCCTGCATACATGCGATTTGAATTCTCTACGGTACTGCTCGCCCGTGTCGGTAGGCATCAGAGGTCCTGGATCATGACTCTTCTCATGACCCAAACGCAGTAACTTCCCATACCGTCCTGAATTGTGGTCTGTGGGTACCGGAGCCGTCCGCCGAGGGTGCGCAGGCTTCCATTCCGTCTCCAGGGTCGTTGTCACTGATGTAGATGCAGCGCTCCCTCGACAATTGGTCACAGATAGCTCCTGCTGCGATGATTTGACCGGTCCAAAGCCCTAACGCCTGCGTATCAAAACTTTGACGGTCCTCGATGGCTCGCAGCGGCGGGAAACTGTAATTGGCGTCAGGATCTACACGTGTTCCCTCGCCATGGTCACCAACGCTCACGGAAGATGTGGGGGAAACATGAGGTGTACTTCGGGTTCGGAAGGAAGGTGCCTGACTGTCGAAAGACGGGAGGGAAAGGGGAACGAAGCTGATAAGGTTGTGCGTCGTCCTTCTGAAGCTATGCTGTTTATGACCATCGGCACTGCGGCCGTAGGACTTTGGGGTTGGAGCCCGAACGTCTGCAACGTCTGATTCATGATACCGACGCGTCGAAAACGCCAACATCAGTGGCGTATTGTATAATGGTGCTTCTTCAGATTTATGTCTGGTCACGGGAAATACCACCGTATATGGCGCTGTAAGGGTTTCGGAAGACGGGTGTATCAACACGGTACAATGTGTGAAGGGCTGTGCTATAGGTTGAAACTAGGATTACACTGTGACTAATTACACGAATTCAGACACTATGAACCTTTGCTTTGAGACTCGCGAATTTTTCTGCGCAAACGCTCCCCTCGGATCAGGTCCGTTCCGACGTTCTTTTTCAATCGGCCCGAGCACGTCTGACTTCAGCGTTGTAGTGGGCTTTCGTATGTACTAGACTAGTACAGTGCACCAGTAAGCCCCACTGGGATCGTAGTAACTACTCCCCGTCCATATACGGTGCTCACATGGTTTGAATTATCCAAAGTTTTGACGCGTTGGTATTTGCAAGTGACCGGTTGCATGCTATGAATAGAGAGGTAGATAAGCGGGAGACTGTACATTGACGGGGTGTGTTACGGTGCCTGCGTGAGTAACCGACGTAGAGCATCAGGCGAGGCCACTCCCACCCTGGATGGGGCCACGGGCATATCACCATACCGAAAGTCTATGTCTGCTGTTGCCTCCTTGGCTGGCTACGAACCGTGTTTCAGCTAACATGAGGCGCAAGGCTTGATGCACAATAATAAAGTTCTAGTCACATTACCCCGCAATCTGTAATGACCAATTAGACGTGCGGATCATAATTACCTACAATAGAAATTACAAGCCTGCGTCTGGGCATACCGCGCACCGAAGGAACTCGCACTTTCGATGTAAGAAAACGCGCGGAAGGAAATGGTGCGGCCACCGTATTACGGGAAAAGGACCGCAATAGCGCAGATCTTCAAGATTTCTGATGGTTACGTGGTCGCCAGCTATGAGACCGTCGAGCTGGCACAGTGCTTCACCTTTCACAATGGGGCTCCGGGATCTCGCTGTAAATCTGAGCGTAGCATCTCGGGGAATAGATCTGGGCATCCGATTCGCTCGAGTTGTTTTGTCTGTGCGGATTGAAAATAAAAAATGAAAAAATTTACAGTAATGTAGCAAGGTGTGCCCTACCGTAGTTGCTGCAAGGCCAAACTCGAAATTCCAAAGGCACTGAGTTAGTGGAAGCGTCGGTAGTACGAAAGCTGCCTACACTTGTGGCTCATAACGCCATCGCGTTGCATCTTTTTCCCGGCGGCAGCCATTGTCCCTTCTATGCGAAAAGAGAAGTCGAGAGTGCGGGGAACAAGAGCAAACCACTGCTTTTATGAATTGGCATTCATATATCAGGGAAAGGTACGGTCACCGTGACCGACAAAAGAGAAGGCCTGCAAGCGTGATAAGCGCTCACAAGCTCCTTGGAATTCCAAGCGGCCCCCAACGTAGGGTCACCGGCAGTGAGCGTCGCGACATATTTCTGGTATCGGTTCTCGCTTTTGACTTCATTTTACTTAGAAACTTGCACTGAGATGCCGTTACAGGTATAATAGTTATTCAAATCTCCGCCTATCTCCCTCTGAGGCAGCCGGTCTGATGTCTTTCACACGAAATTTCCTGTTTTCGTGATCTTATCATTTTATGCCCCTCTCCAGAAGACACTAGCGAGTAACCTATTCCATTTGTTTGTTGTGCAGGCTTTCACATCCAAAAATGTGGTTATAACCATCGACCCTCGGGGATGTCAGTTCCCCACCAACGTCCCTTCTCTCGCTGGCAGCCCGCTTTGTCCTCTTCCTTGCTTGCCTTGCCGAATGCCTACTCCTCAAACTCTCGAAGAGCATCTCGGCAGTTTATTGACCATGCAATCTACTATCTTATTTGGCTTGGACGGTGTTCAGCCGTCTGACCTTCCCTTCGCGTGGCAGGTGAATAATACTGGAGTCGAGCTCAGCGTATATGATATCTGACTGTGCTGTTGTCACGCTTGTCAACGGCAGGTGCAACTCCAATATTTTGACAAGGGCTTATCCGAAGATATATCCGGTCAGGCCAGCACGGCTACAACTACCCCACCGGATGTCGCGGTTAGTATCGTCGATAGCACGTCCCTGTGACCACTGAGTTGGTCTTCCAAGTTCCCGCTCAATATGACGCATTTCAGACGCCCCTTCCGAACACCGTCGACGCAGACGACGACGAGCTTGTAAGTGCAGGCCTAGTCAATTTCTCAGGCCTGAGTCGCATTATACCCTCCCTGACTTCATCTATTTGCTATAGGTCGCGCTTAGCCTAACGCTTATTCCACAACGACTGTATGTAGCCAGACATCAAGCTCCTGCTGACATTCGACGGATTGAGTACAAGTGCGCGGGAGTTACGGGAGTTCGGTTGGGCGCGACTGGGCATGGTTTGGGCGAGTTGGACGATGCATTCGAACGTACCTCGTTCGAGTCGTTTAAGAAAAAGATTCATTATCGTCTTGAGGTAAGCTGTTTGGCACGTCTTCGTGAACATCCCGACTTACAGTACTTTATGTAGTGGCCTGGCTACAAGCCTTTCAAGTACGCGAAGAATGTCAGAGGAAAGGACGGTCCTATCACCAGGACTGTTGTCGTACAACAGATTGTTGAAATGATCCAACAATTCATCGAAGTGAGCCGCTCATATCGAACTTTTCTCTATCTTATGATGTTTCTTCAGGATAATGCCTCTCGGGCACCAGATGCCTCAGCTGCGCAGTGGCGTGTTGGTCCTGGAGCGATAACCTTGGCAGATCTTGTTTTGGTGGGCGTTGATATCGTCTCGCAAGGCAGTGTCCAGCCAAGGCTGGCTATCCGTGCATAGTCTAACTGGCTGTGTAAAGCCCGCAAAAACCAGTGAAGCGTCGGAATCTGACACGCCGCTGGCACAGTTCCATATCTATCTTCTGAACGTGGATTGTATAATGGTCCCACTTCCGCTGTTTACCTTACTCCCAACTCCTGACTCATACCCACCACTCTTCCTAAAATTTTGACGTGTATATTACGGGTCTTGTACCTCACAGAGCATAATTTATACCTGAAGGCGTATACCCATTGTACATCGCGACGACTGTGCGACTGTGCAACTCCGAGTCGCTTCCCCTTGCAGTACTAATAAGCGTAGTCTCGTAAACCAGACGCTACTACAGCTTACTTACCCATTTACTTACCTGACCTTTTCGGAGTTGTACGATTAGCTACTCCGAAAGACCCAGTAACAAACAGTCTCTAACGAATTCTAATGGTCCCTAGAGCGGAGAGCGAGACTGTAATAAGCGTCCAATGAACAAGGCGGTCGCGGCGCTCGAATTTCGACCCTGGTCGCGACACCCATGATGCGACCCCCCATCAGGAGGACGACGAGCAATTGTTCTGCTCGTTAACTTACAACTGAGACTCGTTATTTCGACCATGCGCAAGCCCTCCTAGGATTTTTGCACGAAATTTAACTGTCAGATCGCGAATCTCGCTGTTGCTCGTTGCATCTTTGATTACGATACAGCGCCGCCAAAGGAACAATCAGCCATCCTCAGCTGAGTAGAAACTACCGTGCGTTCAATTCTTTTGACCGGGTTATTTCAAGACCTATTGAAGCTAATGGTTCCCGTGGTGTAGGGCAGTCGTGTTGCTCAATGGTATCGATCACTGGTCTGAAGCTGAACACCATCATCGAGGTTTGCACGGCGTGCGGACGTCTTCACCCCTGGCGTGATATCCCCTACAGCGCTCACTGATGTTACTTCACTGAATACGAGAAGTTACAGAATGGTAACGAGATCTGGTCCCTTCCCCCAATTTGTATTCACGTTCTGACTCGACCTTTACCCTACTAAGGACCGTGGAGGCACGGCAACGCGGCAGCTTCTTTCGTGACCTGGGAACGATACGACTTCTCACCATCGCGGACGTTCTGCATTCGTGCCCGTCTCCGTTTTCTTTCCTGCGCATCCATGCTGCGCGAGACGGAACAAATCCTTGGCTTACGTACCTGTCTTAGTCCCACACGTGGTGCGCGATCGTGTCATTGTTCACGTCTGCGCGGGGCTTCCTGTGCTGATGTCTGCACTTACAGAGAGCAGTCCGTGCAGACGCGGTCTACATTCTCACACTCCACATTCGTCAGATGAACTATAGCGTATAGCCCCCGATGTCACCGCGTGACGTGTCTGGTCGATGCCACAAGGTTGGCATGCCTCCGCAATCAGAAACGAGGATGCAGTGCGTAATTATTAGCTCAGAGTTGACTAAGCCGTCGGCCTACTTTCTCCAGGATCTGCTCGCTCCCGGGCTACACCTTATCTTGCATTCCAATCTTTACGCTGCCGTATAGCTTCTGCAAAGACGCTGAATTTTTGTCTCCCATAAGGTGGACCCCACCAAGGCAGCGCGTATCCTCTGGAACGTTACGTATAACAAGGGCATTGTGACAATTGATCACAAGAGGCTGTTAAGTCGGCAGTTTTAGAATCATTGCATCCAAGGAAATATGTCGTTCCGTCCAGTACAGCCACAGTTTGTGAATTTATTGTCGCTGCTGCTGATGAGTATGCCTGATGGACAGCTCGCATTACGCCTGGCGTTTCGCGGGAGGCGAGAGACTGAGGAATAAAGCGTCTGAGTTTTCACTTCCCAGGGCCCACCTCCTCCGTAACCCACTTTCTTTCCACACATCTTGGAATAGTTCGGAGGGCCAGTCCCAGCCGCTGGGGATAACGGCACGATGTCAGTGTGGCCAGCGTGCTAGCCACATACGGTGGATCTGCAATTTGCAACGTGCTCTAGACGGCTGTTAAGTTTTGCCGCGAAGTACACGCTGCCTTCCTTACCGTGTGCACTGCCCGCACATTCCCACTGCGCAGAACGCCCGCGCCGACTTCCAGGATGCTTCCTTCCTTCTGTTGACAAGCACCAAAAAAATCTCGCAAGCCACCTTTCTCCTGTGAGTGCTCTTGCTCACGTCCCCCCGAAGCTCCCCGTCCTCCATGCCCCGTGCGGTTCGATAAGCCCTACACACCAAACACAGGGGAACCCCCCGGGCCCGACAGTCAACGTGGGACGCGCAGCCGTATTGCATTTTGAACGATGTTGAGCTGCGAAACATGAGTGAGTACTGCAAACAATCCTTAGTCTGAGAGGTGCGTGTCCATGCCACCGATTCTGCTATCGCTGAACTGAGACACTCTTCTCAGAGGTGCACGGTGACAGCTACAATAAGAGCGCAGTATCCACTGTGGGCCGTTAGCACTCACTGTACCTCATTTCCATGAGATGTCAACCCGCCTAACGTCCCAACGTGCTAACCACCCTTACGGGGTTGCGTTACTCGCACAATGCAACTCGCCGGTCACCCCACTTATGGGTATTCCTCAAGATTGGGAGATGAAGTAGCAAGCATAGCTCCATGGGCTTCGTATGTTGTGTGCAGTATGGATCACTTACGGTTCACCACAGGGGTCGTGTATCAACAGCGAGGTGCCACAGGCACAATATCCCAGGCTTGCATGAAGTCTACACTTGTCCCTCACGCCTCTGGTAACTGGCAATGCACAGCAACTCGCCCTACTACGTACAATGTCTAAGAATTAGGGGATCATCCGCCCTCATCAGCTGTGCCAGACTCTGTTTCAAAGTGAACTCGTGCGACTTTGCTTCGCTTCTGCGTTATAACACCGATCTGAGCCTAGGATCGGTCTATTACAGTGCTGGATCCGTGTAAGTGCCACCTTAGCTGGCAGGTCGATCAGTCGTCTAACTACGTGGTACAGAGACTTCGTATTCAACGGTTCAACTCTCTGCTGACAAAGCTTTGTACAACTTGACTTAAGTTGACCCCAAACATACGAGAAGTGCGGGCCAACTACATAAGCTTGTCAAACATAAGAACGAGTACAATTGACGACAGTTCGCCCAACGTGAGGGAAGTTCTTGCCGCCCATACAGGTACTTACATTACCATGCTCGGACCGTCACTGCAAGATCCTCCACGCCACGCGTGAGTTTTCCCTTCTGGTGATACTTGTTTCAAGTGTTCACACCCTTCACTACTGGGATCGTGGTTTAATTCACGAATGGCATAGACTGGTCTGTTGGTGCGACTACTAGCAAAGCCTGAGATTGTTCCGATGTGGCCATTGCTATACAGGTACGACGCCGTCGCTGTCAAGCGCGGCTTGATAACTTTATCGCATCACGCGGTGTATAGCGGCTTCCGGTGGTGGTCAGGCTGGACCTCAGGGATTCTACCGTTGACGCGTTACCATATTGTCGTCACTGTGAATGTATCTGGTAGAGGTAGCGGTTCATGTATACCCTCGGAGCATCGAGAAGGGCCAGTCTTGGATGCAGCAGATTCGCAGTACACTTGACTATTTCATGGGTCTGATGCGATCCGTCTCATTCCTGCATTCCATAAATTCAAGTCCTTGTCCCATTCTAGCAGCGGGTATGCACCTATAAGCTCTTCTACGTATCGCGGTGGCGCAGCACATACGAAACAATCAATAGCCGCATGCACATAATACAATATTTGGATCAGAAGGATGACTCCCCTTTCTGGGCAAGGGTTCATGGTCTCGTCCTCCTCATCTCAAGGTGTTGCAGACCCTGAATCAAAGTGGTATTTGGAGACGACCCCATCCCATAAGACCTTGCAGTCCACCTTCGCATTTAAGCGCGCGGCCAGCAAAAAGGCGCCGCTTAATTTCCTTTCCATTGCTCTTGCGTCAGCTCTTACACAGCACTATCAAAAGAACACAGACGCACCTATTAAGACTATACGTCTCCCTCGGCGGGGGCGTCAGCCTATGCTGGAGCATGACGGGAATCTGGGCACGAATCTCCGCGGTAATGTCCGCCCAGGGCGAACCGGGCCCAAAAGCGAATGGCTGTTTCGTAGAGGCTTTGAACGGCGTCGCGAGCAGACACATGCTCTTAACGTGTGCGTCGAGCATAACCTAATCATACAATAATTTGCCTTGTCAGTCAATTGCTGCTCATCGAAGATAGGGTACATACCTCGTCCTCTTGTCCGGTCAGATACCCAACCTCGCGGCTCCAATCGATGCACGCCTGCCTGTCGTCTAATGAAGCAGCTTGCAGGAGGTGCAGCCAGTTGTCAATGAACTCTTTCGAGTACTCCCGCGTCGCGCCAAAGTCGACCAGTTCAACCTGACAGAGAGTCATTAGGAAGTCCATATCGTACGATCTACGTGGACATACCTTGTGGGTGCGGCTGTTCCAGAGGAAGTTCGTCCAGTTCGGGTCAGTCTGCATCATACGGTACACAAATAGCTCGTGTAGGCAGAGGTCGATGATACGTTCTGCAATCTGGAATGCATCCTTGTCAGAGCCCCGTCGCATTGAGTGTATTGTGCGTGTGCGTACCACATCACGATCCTCTTGAGACAAGCCTTCGATAACGGAGCCACCAACGCTTGTTCCATCCACGCGCTCCATCACGAGGACCTGGTCAGTGCTACCATCCCATACCCAGGGTACGTGAAATCGCGCATCGTTTCCAAGGAACTCGCGGAACCGTCGCAAAAAAGACGCCTCCCGCGTGTAAGCGCACTCGTCGGCGAGCTCGCTTTTCATTACCTGCAAACAATAGGTTATGATCAGTTGGCTAAAACTGGAAGAAATGGCACCCGTACCTGCAAGGTCCGATCAAGGAATAGTCCTCGAGGGAGGATACGTCCTGCTGTCATAAGCAGCTGCAATCGGGGGCATGAGCGCCTGAGATCAATGGAACCTATTGCAGACGTACTTTCACATACCCCAGGTCGCTGTTTATTGACTCCTTAATGTTGGGGAACTGGACCTTCACAGCGACAAGTTCGTCTCTCCCTGGTCTCACAATCAATGGGAATATTCAGGCCTATCAAAATATAATCCTTGCCTGTCGGAGAGACGCTTGCTGCGAGAACCGCGGAATGCACCTGTCCAATAGATGCAGCTGCGAAGGGAACACGGTCGAACGAGACGAATTTCGTTGCCCAATCAGGACCCAATGAAGTCTTCATCACTTGCTGCGGTATGTTCAGCTCAGATTCACAACAGAAAGGAGGACATCATCACTAACTTCCATCTGCCAATCAGGCATGTAATGTGCGCTATCTTGCACACGACGGAAGATCTCTTCTACCTCAGGTGGGAGGACGTGGCTATCTGAGGAGATGAATGGTAAGCAAAACAACACACTCATCAAAGAATGATCATCATTGCGCGTAAAAACCAGCATACCTTGTATACTGAGAAATTGACCTATCTTGAGCGCGGCACCGCGCATCCTAGTCAGCTTCGCAACAAGACGCTTGATATTGCCTTCTGACATCATCAACGAGTTATGTGCACTGGCTAGCATATGGATTTAACCATGCAAGTTTGGAACAGACGCAGATATAATGGTCGCACCGTCTTCCGAAGTATGTGTGGTCCTTCGGAGGAGCTCTGTTGCGGCGCCGAATCCAAGAGAAGCAGCAAGACCTGAAGTGGGAAAAAGAAGTTAGCTGGAATGACTCAGGTCAAACGAATCTGACGCACCTCCATAATGAAAGAGACGTCCAATGCGAGACGATGGGACTTTTGATGATTGTAATTTACGTATTGGAGCTGGTGTAGCCCGCTGAGATTCTGTGGGTATTGAATGAGACGTGGCTTCCTTTTCGTTTACGTCTATTGGGCTAGACTTCACGTCAGGTATCCCTGTAACGACTGTTGAGTCGATTGAAGACAATTCGCCTTGTGGAGCCTCTTCCTGTAGTTGTCGAGCGGATGTTGAGAGCATATCTCGCGCTCTGACGTCTTGCGATGACAGGAACACCGCCGAGGAAGCATCAGGTGACGAGTGCAACGCAGCATCAAGAGATGGGGTAGTAGAATTGGAGTTCTGGTCTTCTCCAACTCCCACACCGACCATCTCATCGGTCGATGAGGTACCACTTGGTGGGATTTGTTGTCCGTGCCTCGTCGTCGCATGCTCAGGTTCCTCCTCCCTCACTGGTTGCGTCCTCTTGAGCTGCTCTGCCCTGTGCTCTTTGTCCACTCTGCTCCCCTTTTGCACATGGTGGGACGCACCAGCCCCTGCGTTCCGCGCTAGCTGAGCAGCACGAATCTGTGCAACATTGTTCAAGACTTGACAAAGCGAGTGTGCGACGCACAGTAAGTTGTAGGCTGGTCCGGGGGGCATTGATAGACACCAATAACGATATGTGTTCTGTAAGTATCTTTAATGCAACGATTAGCCTTTTTACGCGTCGAGAGGCCGTTGGAAAACCATGAAGGTCAAGGTCAAGCGTGGGTCGCGCTTGCGCAGTGTTCCGACGGGCGCCCCGTCGCAGGATCCGGGGTCTCAATTTCAACTGGCGCATCAATTCACACGCATCACGATTTGCTGAGTGCTTTCCACACAGCCACTTGACTTCAGCGACGGCGGCGGAGTCGGTTTCACGATTTCTCGGTAACCATGTTCTTGGTTTTGGTAAGTTCTGCAGCAACCCGCTCAAGAGGCGATGAAGAGGCATGCGGGAAGATCAAAATGTATCTCATTGAAATTGCCAGGACGTTGCGTGCGACCATACTGGTCACTATTGATAGATCCCAGCCTGAATTGCGGTGTCTCCTTGTCTATTGCGATACAACCTCACCCAGGCAACGAGATGACGCGGAGATAAGTAGATGTAAATTAACCAAGGAAAGCTTGAGCATCTGGGACTCTGTAGGTACTCCGAATCGCTCCTGTCTGTCGTTTTTTCTGAAACCTGATTTCTGTGGCGCTATACGACCTGTTCGCGTTTGTTCCTGCCAGCTACATGAAGAAGATTGAGCCGACCGTGGTCGTTATATGTGTAGATGCGGAGTCAAATTCATTGAAGACACAGCAAGCGCACGAGAATGTGCGCAATAGATCGGATCTATGGCATCCTCGTCCAAATCCGCGATTTCTGTTCCACCCTCATGCTTCAAGCTTCACGGGTTCATGCATCACTTGTTGGTATCTGCGCGCTTTGTCTTGCATTCACTGAGAGTTTCCGACCGTGCTCTACGGAGAAGGTGGTGGCGTGGCAGGACGATCGCTGTTTCCATACCTGCTTCGGACGCTCCTGAGCACTGTATACTGATTCTCCCTGACACCCTTTCACAACATTAGGACCTGGCGCCCTGAAGCGGCTGTGTCACTTGGGTATAGCTGGTGTTTGCATGCCAGATACTAAGGTGAGGTTGCGATAGCAAGACGAAGTTTAACTGAGTGAATTGCGTGTAGGCTATTTCCAACGCTACAGTATCTGCCATCTGCTTCCTTTGACAGAGAACAGCTATTGGCTCAGACTTCCCTGCATCATTGGCAGTTCGTTGGTGCGAGAGAACGTCCGGTACTTGATCAATCGCACATGAAATCTGATGACAGATACCGTATAGTTCCAAGAAGCCCGCATAGGACCAGTAGAACCTAATATGTGTTGGTGGATTCCCTCCGTTCCGGAGCAATATAAGTCGTATCTCTTCTAGTCAGTATCTCATCCTATTGGATTATATCCGTCCCTCTCCTGACCAGTCCTCCCGTAGGTTTGACCATGACTCCAACCCCATCCACGGTGTAAGGCACATACCGTTCGCTGCTTCTCCTAGCTAACGAAATCGTAGTCTGGGCCCTGCCCTCGTTGGAGTCATTCTCAATGTCCTGCTACATGGTGTAATGGGTCTGCAGTGCTGCCATTACTACAACTGGTCCTGTCACACCTACAAGTCAGTCGCATCCTCAGTTCATTACCGACGCACAGTACTAAAGTTATATCCTTCCAAGCGACCCAAAGTGGATGAGAATCCTGGTGAGGCTGCTACAACCCACTGCACTATTGCATCGTGTCTGATCCATCCACAGATCGGTGTACTTCTCCTTGCAGAGACTGTCAGCACCATTTTCGACATCGTCTGGATATACGACATTCTAATTCACCACTTCAGTGCGTTTGGGTTTCCTAGAAGGAGCGATGGTGTCCTGACGACCCCGGTGTTTACAGTGGACCCCACCGTGTTGACCGCGGCGAATTGGCGTAAGTGAACGTTATCCATATTGTTTCGCCATCTAACAACTCGTCCTCAGTGTTCGCAACAGGTAGAGTAACGAGGCAGTCCTGCTACAGCACTGAACTGATGACATATTGGACGACACAGACCCAGCCATGGTGGTACGTACTCCCTTGAGACCATCGTTAATAGAGGGTTTAAAAGCGTCCTTTGCTCTCCCAGGGCATTATTGCGACCATCGTACAAATGTTCTTCGCGTGGAGGATCCAGATCGTGACACTGAACAACTGGGTCACCTGGTTCATCCGGATAACAGCACTCGGGTCCCTGTGTGAGTTCTCTCTTCGCGTCTAACCTTGCATGGCGCCACTGATACAGACTCATGCAGTTGGCGGTCTTGGCACCGCAATTGCCATTCATTTCGTGTCGGATTTCCTGGAGTTTCATCGCTTCAAGGTTATCATGATCATTTGGCTGGTGTCCGCGGTGGTATGCGACACAACCATCGCAGTCTCGCTGTCCACATATTTGGTACGTCTCAGCCTCTCGCTCCTTGTCATACCACGTGATGCATTGATGATTGACTGCCACTTTGCTCATATCCTTAGCTGCGTCGTCGGACTGGGATTCGTCAGACAGACCATCTTATTGCAAAGGTCACCACACGTGAGTACACATCACGATGAGAGCATGTGGACCAGCTCACGTCTGACTGTTCGCAGTGACCGTAGGGAACGGACTACTGGTCACGATTGTTGCGATCGCGAATCTGATCGCATTCCTCGTTACGGTCAGTTTATCCCAGTGTTTGCTCCGGATTAATAATTGACAAGCGTTTCATGCTCATTTCATAGCCATCTGCCCTGTGCGTAACGAACATCCTGCCTAAATGTGATGGAAAAACTAAATCTGCATCTTGTTTGGCAGATACTTGGCGTTCAACTTCCCCCTAGCGAAATTATATTCCAATTCGCTCATGTCCACCCTGAACAACCGTCAGACTGCAAAATTAGCATCAGTGACAGTTAGCTCTTCTTCGATGCACCCTACTCCCGACCGCCGACAGGTAAAATAGCCATACTTATCCGTGTTCAAGCATAGCTGACCGTAGCGCTACTGTAGGCGAATCTCAATCGCACCAGGTCACTGGTAAGATCTCCCCAAAGCAACGAATTCTCATCAGTAATCCCGACCGACTTCATCAGGTATTCGTAAAGGTAGAGACTGATCAACATGCCGACGCAGGTTCGGAGACGAAGAGGGACGTCGAGTGGTCCGGGTCCGGGAGCTCAAGGACTACACCCACACCTTCTGAGAAGGGCGGATCGAAGGCTCCGCCGGGCTATATCGAGGTCTAATCGGATACACCAAATCTGCGACACGACGACGCATATATATATAGATTGTCCGTATTTACTAGGGAATGCATATAGTGTAACAATAGGAGAAGTGTTCGGTGATCCCGGTAAGGACAGTACAAACAAACGAAAGTAGATGGTTCTAGTGTGTATGCGCAAGGCCTACATTAGATCAGGACGCTGATATTTCGTTGAAGTATAGTTTCTGTGAAATGTATGTATCAGTAACATGGCTAACTGGCAGGTATAATACTACTTACGACTACGTTCAGGGAGTCAACGGTCGTGCCAAGAGTCGTTGCTAACTTGGTAAGGTCGCCAGTAACATAGATAGCATAGCTCCACTCGACATCACTGTACTCCGCGACATATGTCTCAGAGACCGCTGAATAGGAACGCGCCGTCAGTGATGAAATATAACGAGGATGATGAACATTACTCACATCCATCTGGATTCACCCATTGTACGGTGATCTCGTCGGTCTCAGGATCAACAGTAAACTGTTGCACATGAGGCTATCAGATTCCCAGCATCAACCAGAGGAGAGGACATACGATCAAGGTCTTCCCGTATCCTTGTGTCCCCGCCACACCGTACAAATATGTGCATGTGGCAGAGCCCGCAGAGGCTGATGGCAAGACATAATTAGGATCATACTTAAGAGGCAAAGTCCAAGACTTACTAGCATCATAGAAGTTTATCAGCCCCAGATAGCCGGTAGAGCCTCTGTTTATTCAAATTATACGTAAACAGCCGTGATCTTGAGCAGTAGCCAAGAAACTTACGCTTCCAAGGTGGGACAATTGAAACCTGACAATGACAGCGCTCCAAGCCTTGCAGACATATCCGGCGCTTCGTTTCCCTGCCCCAAGACGTCAATAGAAGCCTCTGAGTACGGGCACAACGTGGACGTACCTCCTCTACCACACTGAACGAGATAGCATCATCAGCCGCCTGAGGTACAACATATTTATATGTCCATGCAGATGGTGTATTGACGCCTGGCTGGGGTAGAGCGGATGCCATCCCAAGTGTGCCCATGTACCCGAGGTAAGAATCGCGCTTCGTGGGAGTACCTGCGTTAATCGTCTCCAACGCGATGTAACCGGTCCGCCTGAAAAGTCCGTCACGTTGGCTGTCTGATCGTATACATTGGGTACTTACGTAGCAGAAGGAGCCTGGGATCTTGGTACGATTCAAAGTCAGATATAATTCCTCGGGCTTGGTGGGAGACTAAGAACTTACGTCGGAGTAGACGATGGGGTGGAGGACGGGACAGATGAAGGCGGTAACGAAGAAGGTGGAGGAGACGAGGGCGGCAGAGACGAGGGCGCCAAAGACGACGGAGGTGCAGAGGATGGAGCCGAAGTAGGTGCACCCGATGGAGAAGACGAAATAGGCCTATGAAATTTCAATATACAAAGGAATATTCTAAGAATAAGAAACTCACGTCGACGACGCCACACTAGTCGGTAGAACAGAAGGTCCTTGACGAGCTACATCTGTTGAAACTGTCAATATCACGAACGAACAAAGTTACAATGAGATAAAATCTTACGCCTATAAGGATCGTACAGTCTTTTAGGGCGAGGCAGAGGAAGCCTCTTAGCCAACCTCTCTCCGTTACTGCCCGCGGGCACACGCCTGACGGCGTACGCATCTATGAGCTGAAGGAGCGACAGCGCGAGAAGCGCGAAAGACACGACACGAAAGAGGGAGAACATAATGTAGGCCGAAATGCAACTCGAACCTAAACCGGCGACACTCACCCATCGTTGGTTTTAAACCACGTCGGTTAACGAGAACGGACCTGAAATGAACGCCACTCGATCAATCAATTTCAACCGAAATCCTATTCGTCGGAGAGGACGCATCTCCGATCAACTGTGCCTGACGGGGCCTTAATCAAACTAAGTATTTGCCGAGGGGGGTGCGCTCTTGTCTATCCGCTCGATTGCAAGGTACGAAAACCGCGAGTAAAAGTTTTGTCAGGAAATATGAAAGTGAGGGACGATAGTCGGACAAAGCACCGTCCCGCAGCGCACCATAACACCTGGCAGCGAAGTGGGGCGGTCGGTCAGCTTGTATGAGAAAGCTTCATGGAAGAGTGTGGCTCACTGTGTATCGTTTCCGCTTCGCGCTCGAGGACACTTAAAGGCGGGAAAAAATGCTACCTTTGACCAGAATTGCTTAATAACCACGCCACGCCGGTTTTTCTTGATGACGACGCGGCGGCACGTAAGGGGCCTGCAGTCTACCGTGCGCAATAAATTTAATGGTCCAATCGGCAACACAGATCTCTTTGATGGATAGCCCAGCGGTACAAGGTCTATCTCGTCGGTGTTTTCACGAGTCCGACCTATTTTATCTACCAGCGGTGGCAGGGTAAACATAATTAGCGCATGAAAACCATAGCTCTAAAGACGCTACTAGGACGTGTGGACATGATTTAGCTCGTACCGCACACCAATCCTATGAAAATGACTGAGTTGGGGTATGCTGGTCTTTGTCGATCCACCAGCACATATAACAACCACACAGATACAGTAAGTTGCACATGAGAGTGATTCTGAGACGTTCGTAGCAGTAACAATGTTCCAGCTAGAGTCAACGAAAATGTGAACAAAGCTGCGAACGCCGAACATCGACCTCACCTCGCTCCAGCGCTTACAGCACGTGGTGGCAAAGATGGATCGGGAGACGTACAAGGTACCCAGAAAGACCATCCATCGAAAGACCGTCTCAGAACTACACTGGTATGCAGTGCAAATCCCCAACATCATGCTGAGAGATTTCTAATCATTCTTGGTTCTGCGATTGTAACAAGGACGTCTATCATATTACCTTCTATTTGAAGGTCCCAAACATGTACAGGCATACGGTCCCTGCGATCCGCCCGTAAAACCTTGAAGGAGACTCACAGATGCTAAAATCCAACATCTTGCATCGGTACCCCCGGCCAAGGCAAGTGGTACATATAATCCGTAAAAGATTCCCGAGCCTCTGTGAGGAGCTGGTTGTGCACATCGGCAATGGAACCCTGTCGGAGTATACCAACCTTCTATTCGCAAGGACTGAAAGATGGCTCACCTAGTCTACCACTTACCCGAGGACATCCCACACTCGCGCAAACATGATAGTAGATGGATACATTCGAATAACAAAAAGAGAAATGAAGGAATAGGTATAGGATATGATCGAGTGCAGATAAAAAGCTACCGTAACCGTGAGTGCATTGGAAAAACAGTTTGATTATCCTCCGGGACCTAAGAATTCCAGGATGCGACGCGATGCTGCAGGGAATGCTTATATCCGTCGTGAACGAGGAATGCGTTGTCGCAGTAGACTCCGAGACGATGAGGGAACGATGAAGGGGACCGAGCCAGGAATAATGAGGGAGAAACATGAGTTGGAAATCGAGAGAGACCGAGATGCCAGAGCCCTGTTATTATGTGTGGTATAATAGCGAATCGGCCATGAGACTGGGGGTCGAGCGATGTCCGTTGCGAGATCAAGATGGGCAGACCGGAGGGAACATTGTTGCGCACGGGAGCAATCCGTTTGCTTTTACCGTTGCAGATCAGCGCGTCTAGTCAAACAAAAGCGGGGGCAATCATCAGCACATGAAAGCCAAACAGAGTTCCGGAACTCACTCTCTAAGCGTGTCGTATAAGAACTTGTAGCTGCGCAAGTTCCCTTTCAGCCGTCTAACGTCGAGACTGTATGTATCGTCTAACCGGTCCAGACGCGTAAGCTCTACTGAGAAGCGGACTTCGTCTCCCTGGTCGTGTTGAGGGCTACCGTAGATGGGTTCGCCGGAGATGCTCGCCGGCGCCTCGGTGTTCGCAGCCGCAGCAGCCAGCCCGGTGCCGCGCTGGGCACAGATGTTCCGCATGGAGAGCACGTTGCAACAGCTGTGAACGCGGCCGGTGGTCAGCAGATGACACAGCTGCAGCAAGGATCGGTCGGTTTGTGGTAAGCACTTGTGTCATTCATTTGTCCTCGACTACTTTGTTCGTGCTTAGTTTCGTCCTCTGCGGGTTAATGCGAAGACACGGTCGTTAACGTCGGTCATGCACGCACCCGTTCACGACAGAGACTTACCGGCGGGCCATTGGTTGACAGCGTACCCATGGCTTGTGTTTGGCCGAACGAAGTTCGACCTTTGCGGGTCGTATGCGTACGTGCTGGATTGAATTGCCTGGGCTTGGAAACCACTCTGAGCAGTAGGACTGCGATGATAACGGTAGGTTATCAGTTACAGACCGCTCTAATGTGAAACGTCGACAGACCTGGGGTAAATCCGCTCACAGTCGGGCATGGGGAAAGTGAACCCGTCTTCGGTGCTGGCCATGATGAGATGTTGGGGAGGCGGCTGATGATGGAGGACGGTTTTGTACGAACAGTCGGGTCGGAGAACGATTCGTATAGTAGAGGAGGCTGCTTTTCGCCTTTGACGTAGATCGACCCCGTGCTTATAAGTTGGTGGTCTAAAATTTAATTGCTATCGCTTCCTGAGGAATATCGCATAGCCAGCCATTAGGTAGGTTGTAATTGTCCCAGTCGATATCAATATCCTCGGCACAGCCAGGACTGTGTTGGACCGCCTTGGCTCTTCGAAGAGCCAGCCGCCCAGCCTCAGAAGGGAATGCTTTCTCAGTATGAGTCTGTCTCTCCCGCACTATTGGTAATGCCAAATGTTAGGAAGAAGTATGCGCACCGAGGAGGCCCGTACCAGTCACTGCGTCCGCCACTAAGCAGTGCATAATACGACAGATCACGCTGGTTAGACTGCGGTAAGGTTTGTACATCTCCGCCGGAGCATCCTGCGCTTGAAGATCGGGATACTTAAGAGGAATTGCACAGCAATTCCGCGTCGCGAGGCTGTTGACAGGTAAACCGCCACAAGTGTGTCATGCGCTGACTCTCCGGGTGCGCACCGCACATAGGGACTCCTACGAACCCTGAGCGCAGCTGGAAAATTTGTTCATCGCAACACCACTATTCGCATAGCACAACGGTACTACCTGACGGTGTTTAAAGGGGGGGGGGGGACAGGATTTGTGCATGTAGCCTGTGCCAATACCTGAGTGTCCGCTTGCAATACGAGCGCTAGGGGACGCGTCATCCAAACACCATGAACGATATCTCCATTCTAAGCCGCCGGAGTGCGCGATTGGTTGTGCCAAGGCTTGCATGGACGGACAAAGATCAATCGTGGTAAGTGAGGCAGTGACTCGTCCACCTTCAGCGGGTATGAGGCGTCGTCGTGCGTGGTGTACTTCGACCCTGATTTCCTGTGTTCAGTGTGGCACCAATGGCGATGCTGAATTGCGCTGGTTCTTGCCAGGGAACGCGTGGATCAGAAACGAGTAGGCAGCTCATGGACAATATTAATCTTCGAGAAGCCTCATCCTGTGCTCCATTTAGCGTACAGCGCATATGGCAGGTCGAGGCAAGGCCATACGCACAGAATACAACTATTCTGCAGGGCCGCAGCGGACACCCGCTGACCCGTATCGAGATCCTGTGAAATGCACTGAAATACATGAGTGTGTATTCGCCCAAGTGCGACGCCTGTCAAATAGAATTAGCACCGTGACATGTCGGTACGACCGAATACATTCGAGCGTACTAGCGTTCAGAGGACGTGCAGATTGCGCGGGTGACTCATCGAGGAAAGTGGGTTGCGAGAACAAGGCTGCTCATGTTGGGAATGGAACGGATGTTTGTACGAAACGTTCGCCGTTCGCAGGGTACGTACAGCCACATTGAGCTACGCCTCTGTGGGAAAAGATAGCTATGAGCTGGCTCCAAAAGTCCGGTCGGAAGACAGGTTGGTAGGAAGGCAGGTTGGTTCAAAGTCTGTCTTCTCGATGGCCAGGATCTTTGTTGCGCTGCTACAGCTGCGTGTGGCAAGTGCTTGTGACTCCAAGCGCCGCAATCAGCCGAAGGTTTAGGGGCTGATGTAGGGCTGCTAGCTCGATTTTGCCCTATGCCGTGAAGCTTGCAATCTCCGAGGTCGGCGAGTGCAATCGGGGCTGTGTGTAAAGCCTTAGCATGGGAATGTGGGCAACCAAAAACTTCAGAATCTCACCGACAGTGGCCGGCCATGCTATTATGCTATACTAGCATTCGAACATCTGGGTATTTTTTTGAGACTGGGAACGGACAGTCGACCTTCGGCTGCACCGCATCTTATCGCGGCCTGTGAGGGCATTGACTATTCAAGGCCAGTCGGACCACTAGCAATACGATCTCATGCCACGGCAATGCAATGTGGCCGCTATTCGAAGTCTCGTACGGTGGCGGAGCTTGGTATGCGACGACGCGGGCGTTAGACGCGTCCGACGCGATTCGCAGAAGACAGTGACCCAAAGCGCTTGCTCGCCGCGGCGAAGGCCCGGCCCGGCGGTTTGATCAGTCTCAACGGTCCGAGTGCCATCTAACTTGCACCGAAAGGCTTCATTCATGGAAACACTAGCATTATAATGAGTACATCTGCCTTCATAGCAGCATCGCGTAGTCAATGGCAATGACGATTCGAAGTGGTAATTTTCATACACTAAAATGATAGCGAAGGGTGGTGCTACTCGTATGTGGGATGAGTCCAGAGGCAACTTTAAAGCTGGGTAGGGATACATGAGCATTAAATGCGATTGCGAGGGTATACGTGGTGAGGCTGTTGAAGATGAGTATAGAAGAAACGGGACGAGACATCATAACAGCCTGGGGACCAGTGACAAAGAAACAGAAGGTGCACATCGAGTTCATAGTGGGATCAGGTGGGAAAAGATTGTAAAAGAAAATCTGAACCCATAGTTCATCGCCAGCGCGACTACAGGAGGAAACTGACCGGATTTTATTGTGGTTCACTTGGGGTATCGGAGAGTCGTCATCGGCTTTGCAGACACCATCGCAGTCGGGGTCTTGTGGGTCTGGGACGACCTCCCAGAATGTGCACGAAAAGACGGTGCACTGCATCAGCAAATGATGCATTTGCAGCCAGGAACGTCGTTACTGGACTTGACACTGCTGAGGTTGTTAGGCCGGCCACGTGGAATTATCGCGTCTGTGCGCTGGTATCCATCATCTGTAGCGGTGACCATGAGTCTTGGCCTTGTTGTTATATATATCGTTGCTTACTGTTTGGAGGGTGACAACCCAGGCACTCTGACGAGCTTGCTTCGTCTTCGACGGGGGCGTTTATGAAGGTGCCGTCATCCGATGGTGAGCAACGACCTGCACTGTACGTGGCAGATCGTGGGGCATAAGGCATGCCCGGGCTATTGATTCAAAAGTGAGCTTATAGGGAATAACACACTGTCAAAAAATGACTCACCTCAGGAAGCCTGACTGCGTCAGGGACCTCTGAGTCGGATACGGCTGAGGGCTTGGAGCAACAAAGCCGCCTACGCCGTGCTCGTGTTCAGAGATTTCCGCAGGGTCCAGAGTGACGAACTTGTCCGTCACCCAGGGCGAGTTGTCGCGCGGAGCACTAGGATAGTACGCCATCGATGATAGTCGGATGACTCGACGTTACGTGGCCTGACATGCAATTACGGACCGCTTATATACCCCGCCGGGATACGTATTTGTCCTTCTAGAAGCAGCATCGCACCGCACAGAGGGTTGAGTCACTGACCTGGGCAGTGCCAGTGGCGCATTCCCTGTACATGCGAATGATAAGACCAACTTGATCTAGAAGAAGCAAGACGGTATCGATGTTGTACAGAGGGTCAGTTACAACACCGAGAGACCTGCAGGCTTTGCAAAGTATACTATGGGTTCCGCAGAAGACACCCAAGGACTTTGTAGCAACACATGAAGGGATAGTATGAAGCGAGGTTAGCCTCAACACATCCTTGGCAAAGCCGTACACTGCCACATGGTGACCTGGATGCTGTGTACGAACCTAATATCCTATTGCGGTGCCGAAAGGTTCGTATTCAGCCCTTTGTCCGCGAACGCAGGAGCAAGTCTGAAGCACTCCAGACATACAAGCTCGAAATGAGACTGGAAGGTGGTTTGGATGATACGTCTAAGTAGGAGCGTAGCTCTCACCGACGACCGAAGAGAGCCCGCCTTCAATGCATCGATAAGACGCTTCCATTCCGGCGTCCCACTTAGCTGGCAGGCTATGCAAGAGCTCTACTAGGGTCTTGACGACCCTAGCAACCAAAAAAACTGAACACGCACCGGACCATGTTTGTAGGGCTGTAGCTACCAGAGTCCGAGCTGTCTGGAAGTAACAGAGCCTCGACGCCCCGAATACTAGTATCATATGCTGATTGAACCTCCGATAAGGTGCTATAGACCCTTGATAGTGGGCGTCGACGCTTTTCTCGCCTTTGTGCGCAATGCAGCGGGATCCTCGGAGGTTAATCACACACGCAAGCATGCACATGCGAGAAAGGATGAAGAGCAGGGCCCAGCACGGCAAGTAGAAGGAATAGCGAGGGATTGTGCAGGGTTCGGTTCAGGATTGATCAGGCTGGTCGGCTGTGCCACATCAGAAATCGGGCCGTGCGCCCCGGGCCAATCGCAGGCCGGACGCAAAAAAGCTACTGAGCCCAGTCAGTTTCTCTCCGACGTAGCGAATGCATTAAAGTAAGAGTGCTTACCGATGCCGCGCAATCCTCCCTGCTGATACGGGCACAAAGATGACTGAAGTTGGGAAACGAGCTCGTGGGTGTGAATCACGGTCACCCTAGGCTTATAATGGAATGCAGCGGCGGTGCACCCGACGATGAACCCGCAACCAACCACAGCCTCATCCTTCTGCTTGTCGAGCCGTTACCGCGAAGGACAGCAAAGCGCAATCACAACTAGGACAGACATGCAAAGTCGATAGTGCTGTAAACGTCAAACCAATAGATTCCGTCCGGAGTACAAACAATCAAACGAACTGTTACATGATCACGCATTTCACCTTCGCGCAACACCCTGCCTGCATTTCGTCAATATCCTTCGGTCCTTTCTTTTTCCCTTTAGATTTGGTCTTGCTGGCTGTACGCGATACCTTCTGCTGGGTCGTCTGAGGCTGCGGCTTCGTGA